>CACRXK020007039.1:0-23714 GCA_902702795.2 Paramuricea clavata
GACACAAACCACAACAGCTTATTGTAAAATACTACCTACACTGAACCACCACGTTTGAGATATCTTTTTCAGGTAGTTCAGACACAAACCACGACAGCTTATTGTAGAATACTACCTACACTGGACCACCACGTTTGAGATATCTTTTTCAGGAAGTTCAGGCACAAGCCACGACAGCTTATTGTAGAATACTACCTACACTGGACCACCACGTTTGAGATATCTTTTTCAGGTAGTTCAGACACAAACCACGACAGCTTATTGTAGAATACTACCTACACTGGACCACCACATTTGAGATATCTTACATCATCGAGCTGTAACGCACTTCCATAGCCAGACTCATTCTTCGTTTTTTTCTTCTTTTTCTTTTTCTTGGGACTTTCATGACTTTCTCCTTTTTTCCGATCAACTCGTTTTCGTTTTTCGCCGACTTTGAGACTTTTGTCATCTTCTACCATCTTTCGTTTATTTATTTTTGGTGGAGTCCCTGATCGGAATAAAAACGTGGAATGAGCGAAATATTTTCGGGACGACTTAACGGTTGTTAAAATGTTTTTTAAAGTAAAGCAACTTACGATGTCCAAACGGTTTCCATCGTGGTTTGAGTCCCTTGGGGATATCTGTGTACATTGGAGGTGGTGCAGAGGGATAGTTGAGCATGGGAACTTTGACTGTTTGGATAATGTCCATGTGACCCGAAAAATCCTTAGCTGTATCGTGATAGAGAATAGTAGAATGATAAACTTTTAGAAGGCGGATTACACTACAGAGCTGTATACCAATATTTTAACAATAAACCTTGCCATCCTATTTTTGGCTAATTATGTGGCTTGTATGCTTGAAATTACACTCTTTTCTAAGCCAGACCATCTTCTAACATATACAGTAAAACCTTTTTCGCTTTTCTAAAATGGATATCACAATGGCAGGCTTTCTGGCACCCTTGTGTAGAAAAGTAGGATAAAAGTAGGACTAGAATTTTAGGAAAAGTAGGAATAAAGTAGGAAAATGTGTAGAAAAGTAGGACAAAAGTAGGAGTTTTTGGAGATGCAAATAACACAAAAATATACAAAATTGGCGCCCTAGGATATATGTGGTAAGCGGTGGACCATTAGATATCTGATAGAGAAGTTGTGTGAATTTTTGGTGCTCAATATTTTTTTTATAGCTCATTCATCTATGCAGGATTTGTTTCTCAAAACTTTTAAAATTAGATATTAATAAATATAGACATTTATAGAATGATATTAAATGTGTTATGCGTGCAAGTGCATGTATTTGGCTGCGCCACCATTAATCCACACTGTGTGGCAGGAGCATATGATGCTTGAATAACTGAGGGGGGTGTGAATTGAATTTGAATTTATTGAATTAGTTATCAGCTTTACAGTGACAACAGGAGAAAGAAACAGGGCAAAGCCCCAATTGACATCTCTAAATCGTCGGAAATGGCATTTTCAGATTCTTCATTAATTTATTGATTATGATTGTATATTTGTATATATAGAGATGCTATGGAATTTTATACTCAGAAAATGTACTTCTTCTCTTCCTGAGATCTTATCATCTGGGACACAAATAGGGAAAAAATTAAGTAGGATTTTATGAGAAAAAGTAGGAAAATCAAGCAATTTTTAATAAAAAATAGGAAAAGTAGGAAAGTTGAAGAAAAATAGGAAAAGTAGGATGACAAGAAAGCCTGCAATTGCTTACACTCACCCACATTGAGACAACCTTTAGTCTTTGACGGTACAACCATTTTATAATGACAAGACTATGTGAAGAAATAAAAAATGCAAGATAAAAGCAAATGAATGCTAACTCATTGAGGGCCAGCACTCTCCCCTTGACAAGTAAAATCACCTGGCATTAGACAGCGTAAAATAATAAAGTAGGAAGCAATGCAACTTAATGGGTTAACTAGACACATGGGCAGATAATCTGGTTAAATTAACCCATTGAGTGGCAGCGCTCTCCCCTTGACAAGTAAAATCACCTGGCATTAGACAAAGTAAAATAATAAAGTAGGGTGGATTATGTTACAATGCATCCTAATGGATTAAATACTCACTGATAATCTATCAGATTATCTGTGATAAACCAACCTCATTTTGGCCATACTTCGAGGCTCGACATTCATATCTTCTGTCATTTTTCTAAAAGAAGACAAAAATATATAATAATATGTGACAAGCAGGGGGGGGGGGAATTGCCCTGGGCCCCAACTTGAGAGCGAGAGGCTAAAATTGAGTAGGTTCTTTAAATTGATCAGAGCATTTTTGAAGTTGAGGGCCCCTTACAGTACACCCATATGAAGTCTAGCTATGGTCTAGTTTAAAAATAATGATGTCATGGGGCCCCCAGGGAAGATTTGCCCTACACTAGTACAGACCGCCCAAGACAACTAACCTCGTCATCCTGTTTAATTGTAAGATCCTGACTTCCGTTCAAAACCACGGTTGTTCCTGATAACTTTGATACATCAAACTAAAGAGAGGGAATAGCAAAAAATATATGTTTTATTTACAAGACAACTAAAGCCCTGGGCAAACTAGGAAACATTGTTGTGGAAACATTTTTGATTCTCAATGTTTCCTCAAATGTTTCCCTGTTTGCCCACCCGTGGAAACGTTGCGGAAACAAAATTTGCTTCCCGAGAAGCAAAAATGTTTCCTAGCAAATTCAGAAACATTTGATGTTTCTCTATGTTCCTCACTAATGTTTCCTAGTGTTTGCCCACTCTGGAAACATGCCGAAACATTGGAAGGAAACTATGTTTTCACAACAATACTTCCTAGTTGACCCAGGGCTTAAAATCAAAACAGGCTCAATAGGGATGCAAATGCCAACAGCTAAAAGCGAATGAAAGTTTTACCTCGTATGGGACTTTGATTAACCATAATTGTTTTTTATGCGACTCTAGGTCTTCTGAGCTCAGCGTAGTTTCATTTATACTTTCCAGATTTACATTTTCAAAACCAGGCAGCTCTGACAAACTAAATTAAAATGTAAACAAATATAATTCAATAAGATGACTTTTAATATGACTTGTAGTAGTAGATCGATGAGTTATGAAAGTTCTGAGTACAACATATACCAGTCTGTAAAGTTTTGGCTTTGGAGGAAATCAGTTTTCGTGCACGAAACTTCTTCCAATTATGGAAATCTGCACAAAATTTTTCAAATTGTAAAAAACTGCGAAGTTTCTCAAGAATATGGTTAGCCCTATTTTCCATCCAGCGAACTGACCTAACGTCATTTTCGGAAGATGAAAGAAGTGTTAAATGGCTATGTAACTAACCTAAACCCTACCCCTACTCTAACCCCTAACCGCAACCCTAACTGAATTAATAAAAAAAAAATTAAAAAACACCTTTAGAAAATCGATAGGGCGGTTTGCTGGATGGAAAAAAGTGCTAACCCAAGAATTTCAATATGCACAAAATGTTTTTGTGAGCCAAGAACCAAGCAGATTTCTGATCTTCGTATTTGACAAAAACACTTTCTGACTGCAGGATCCTTGGTCTGGCATAAACTTTCTGTGAAAATATCTAACATTTCTAGTTTTCTACGCATTTTTCCCAAGGAAAAAATATTTCCTGCCAGACTGCATTTTCTCCACCGCACGCGGAAGATCTTCCGCGCGCATTTTTTATATATTTCTTTCTATATATTTACTATTAAATTTTGGAAATCTTCCGCGCGCAATTTCCAAACTTTGCAGTCTGGATTTCCTGCACAAAATAAAACTTTTAAGTTCGATACTGCTGTACTACAAGCGCAAGCTTTTTCAATTTTCGATCATTTTGGCGCAGATATAAAATAACACGAAAATCTTTAGCAGAAAACTAGTGAAACTCCCCTGGATTAATAAACAAAGATGGTATTTGCCGTATTTCCTGCTTTTTCACCAAGCAACAATAGATACATACCCAGACGCATTTGTCTCCTGATTCGGCTTCATTCTGCTTGATCTTTTACTCGAGCACAAAAGACAACTCTACAGTACATAAATTCGCTTCAAAAGCGAAGATTTTTACAAGAAAACATTAAATTTTTCTCTTTTATTCAACATCATTGAAATCTTCAATATTCTTCATGGCTAAAGCGCTTGACAGTACGAAATTTAGCATGGACACTGCTGGATTTTTGTTCGCTGGCTCGAGATAGAAAATTACCGACCTATAATAAACTGGACAAATGGCTCAAAGGCGGAATTTATTCCGACGCATCAGTTCTGTCAGTTCTCAGTAGAACAGCGATCTACACTGACAAATAGTTATAGAACAAACCAGATATTTGCCTGATATTTTCAAATTATATTTCAGAACCATCCTCAGAGATACGAAAAACCAGTTTCATATTATTCTATAATATGAAACTGGATTTTCTAATTATACACGCAAAAATCTCACGTCTTCTAGTAAGTCTGCCAACAAGCCGTCAACAACATTGTGTTCGGCGGAAGACATAAGCCGAGGGGGCTGGCAAACAATTGCACGCATCACTCCAGTTCTATCGAGAGCTCACAGCCACGACGCATATTATATATACGAATTAATCAAATTCCGATGACGTCATAATTGTTCCATTCGCGCGATTCGTTCTGCAGGAGAGCCGCGTTGAATGACAAACGAACGCGCAAAGGAAATTCCAACAACTATCCTCCAATCAGAATGGGCTGTGGTTGCAGCAAAAATTCGAGAGCTCGTTCTGCTGATACGGCAGGTAAGATTTTTATAGGCCGATTTAAACCAGACAACTTTTGCCTAAAACTGTCGCATTGAACTCTGCTTACAACTTGAGTTGTACTCTGTAAATCAAGAACACAAGTTTACACAACAGAACTCACCTATGACAACGTTATAAACGAAGCCGAGTTGTGCGCTTGAATTACACAGTACAACTCAAGTTGTAAGCAGGTTGCATTATGCGATAGTTTTAGGCAGAAGTTGTGTACTGTAAATCAGATCGGCCTTAAGATAGTGATCGCGGAAACGTTTAAGTCTATTGAGAATGAGACGTTACTTACGAAATAATCACATTACGGAAAGTGTTGGATAAGCTAGAGATTTTTAACGAAGCTACAGTTTTTCACGACTTTTACGATTTTTTCAAGTTGACATCTAACAGATATAAAAAGCAACGACTGTAAATGTCTGAGCAAATTGTCAGTGACAGGATGCGAATCACTGAAAAGTCTTCGCAGAAAACCAGCATGGGGAGACTGCAGTTGCCATACAGTCGCTAGCCGTCGCTAAATTGAAAACAGCGAATATTTTGGATGAGAGAGCTACTCGGATTGTTATATATACAAAATAACAACATGCACTTTTAATCCAAAAAGCTTGTGATTCAAGCTGTCCGCAATGAACACTACTTGAAGCACAAATTTGCGACAAGTGTGACGAATCCATTCGAGCGCGACGTGCAACTAAGGCGAGTGATGGTAGTTCGGTGCCTAAGATATGCACATACCCCAGGGGTAGTTGTGTTAACAGTGATATAATCACCGATGTAGAGGGTGTAAAACTCGATATGACTATTTTAGAGTCCCGTTTATTTACTTCGATTTACCAACAATTAAGAGTCTAAGTCCGATCATATTAATTAACTCAATTCGTATTAAACGGAACGGGACATGGAAAAACCGAAAAAGACGAAGTAATCTGTATCTCTTGAGCGCGGTGGATCCCATAATGACCTTGCAAACAAAGGTCGTGGATTAATTAATGATTTAATGACATCCCAGACAATTAATTAATATAATTGATGATTCCGTCCCTTTTACCAACGAGTTAGCTACTAATTTGAATTATTGAATAAGAATCAGCCAAGCTCAACTATTATTGAAATCCCTTTGTTCAGCGATAAAGATCAACATTTTTGTGTGTGTTTTGATGTTATGTACTCAGGCCGGTGAATATGTTTTTGATGTACTGTAGAGTAACATCAAGAACATTATATTCACCTGAGGCTGAGTACATAACATCAAAACACACACAAAAATATCATGATCATAGCCACATTGGTATCAAAGGTACTATAGTTCCAAAATACCATACACTCGAACAGACTTGGCCTCGTAGCTCAGTTGGAGCATTGGACTAGTATGCCAGGCTAACTTTTCAGTCTACCCGGTGTCACAGCGGATTTGGACTACCCGCGGATATGGACCCCCTAAAATTCACAAAAAGAAGAAATTTTGAAACGATTTGCAGTTGAATGTGCATGGAAATTTAGGCGTCAGTTTAATTTAAATTATGATAACTAATGGCATGACTCGACTATCTTGGAATTTGCTTAATGACGAAAACAAGTTATTGAGATGCTAATTTTATAAAAGTTTAGGGTTGAATGGAATGCATCACTTTGTTATGGGTATGTTAAGGAAAAAATAATTTGAAATATATTTTCATTTTCCGTTTTTATTCGAGCAGCTAAGAGCAGATAGCAATTCCAAGGAGTAAAATATATACTTGTGATGGCTTCATGCGATAGTCTCAGTTCTCGCTCATTCCAAGATCATAGAAATAAACCGGCATGTAGCAGAAAAATTATAAATCATAAACTTTGACGGAATTCTTTAACTGATCTAAAAATCCAAGATTTGATGATCTAAAAATCTTCGTACGGTTTTTGAAATAAATCAGATAAGATTTAAGACGATTTAAAACGCTTTCAGTACAATATTCAAAATACAATACGTTGCAATGATAAAATACGCGAGGGGTCCAAATTCGCGAGGGGTCCAAATTCGCGAGGGGAGTCCAAATCCGCTAGCGAATAAAGACCCCCATAGGTCCATATTCGCTAGCGGATTTGGACCGGGGGGTCCATTTTGAGGGGGTCCAAATCTGCTGGGACACCGGTATGGATCGATATACACTCAGAGTAACATCAAAAACAAAAAAGATCAACATGCTACTTTGAATGCCCTGCAGTTGTAGACCAATTTTAACTTAAAAAGAGCTCCTCATAATATTAGCACATACCAAAGATGAATCCAAGATTGCAAACACAGCAGCCCTCCATAATACCGTAAACCTCCGACTATAAGCCTGGGCTTATATATATATTTACGTACTCTAAGACAAAGCCGACTAACAAATTATATCCCCTTGACCTTGCCCACTCCACTACACCGGAAAGACGTAATTGTTCGTACTGCTATACGTGCCTACGTTATGAATCGTTATTTACATGATTTTCACAGCTTTATACCCATGCCAATTGCCAACAGTGGCAACATTCTAAGGGCTAAGGCGCTGTTTATATGGTCTCGGGTACCAGGGACAATCTACCCCCCGAGACAACTTTACGATGCGTTTATATGATAAGATTCAGAAAGGCATAACGCGGGGGAATACTCCGTTTTTTGTTCGAAATACTTCGTTTTTTGTTCGTTTATGTTGTTTTTAATAAAACGTTTCTATTGAGCATGCGTAAGTGTGAAAAGTTGCCCCTGGAGGCCGAGGCAAATCAACGCAAACTGTTTATACATGGACAAAAGTTGTCCCTCCTACAAGGGTAACCCTGTTTCGTAAACAGGGTGTCCCTATCGCCAGGGTGACCCTACCAGCCGAGACGAGTCGAAAACTTTCCATATATAAACACTTGCGTTTAAATGTTATATAAGGACTATATAATTTTGCCTCTCCCAGGGTAGCTCGTAGCGGGGTGTCCATAGTACCAGAGATCATATAAACAGCACCTAAAGCCCACCGCACACGAGAGCAACTTGCTGAGCTAACCGCCTCGCGTGGCAGCTGGCTCAGCTATGTATCTTCACCGCACACGTTGGGAAAGCTACTCAACAACGACATAAATGACAAAATCATTTGCATTTTCCTCCATTTTGTTCCAAGTCATGAAGAAACCATGGTTTGTCATTCGCTAATTGATTTAAACAGCTCAGCACTTAGCTCACAACATCCGCAGACGCTGAGATCTTTTCCTCGCGAGGCGAAAAATATCAAACACGATAGATATTTTCTTCAAGGCCTCGAGAGGTCAAATCCTCACGAAAACTATCCGCACACGAGAGCAACTTGCTGAGCTAACCGCCTCGAGTGGCAGCTAGCTCAGCTATGTATTTTCACCGCACACGTTGGGAAAACTACTCAACAACAACATAATTAACAAAATTGTTTGCATTTTCCTCCATTTTGTTCCATGTCACATGAAGAAACCATGGTTTGTCATTGGCTAATTGATTCAAACAGCTCAGCACTTAGCTCACAACATCCGCAGACGCTGAGATCTTTTCCTCGCGAGGCGAAAAATATCAAACACGATAGATATTTTCCTCAAGGCCTCGAGAGGTCAAATCCTCACGAAAACTATCCGCAACACGAGAGCAACTTGCTGAGCTAACCGCCTCAGCAAGTTGCTCTCGTGTGCGGCGGGCTTGAGACGTCTGGACTGTTCTCTATGATGTCATGATGCATGCACCGACCATTACTACTTACGGGGTGCTGGTTCAAAATAAATTAAAGATAAGCTCTTTCAAGAGTTTTTGCTCTCCCCTTCGCAATGAAAATAATAAAAATAAACCTCTGGAACCAGGGTATTTCAAGAGGCAAATAAAGACTAAATAAATGTTTGAGGGAATTGATTCAGTGTTAACTGAAACACCAAGTCAATTCCCTCAAACATTTCTTAGAAATGCTTCAAAAAACTTCCCAAACTCACCATTCTCAACCTTTGTATAACTCGCATGCCTCTACCGACAGGCTCTATAGTTTACTATCTTATTCTTAATTTCTACAGTCTGTTGCTGTGAGGCGAAGAACTGCAAAGGAAGGTGAGTAAAAAGATACATCTTTATACACAATAAATATTTGAAACACAAAGAACCCTTATCTGCATAAGGGGTCTGGGAGTGTTATCCAAGACAATTTGAATCTAGAGGCTCTTAAAAGATTTGTTTCAGCCCAACCACTCACAAAAACTGTTTCAAAACATGTAACTGGGAATCATGGATATTCAATATATAAAAACCTTAAATTTGCATTTGAGGCAGCAAAGCTATAATATTAGGTTCTCCCACTCTAATCTCTTTTGGGGAGCTTCGCTCGCCCCAATGTTAATTACCTTCTTTTCCATTACCCCAGCACGTAAGTGATTTGTGAAGAAAATAGGAGGGTCTGGACTCCTCTCCCAGAAAACGTTTATATTTGTGATGCTCAATTAATGACAGCATTTCTGGAGCATCCACAAGGGTAACGAGTAAATGAGAATACTGTTTTAAGGCTATTTTTGTTAGTTTGGTGACTGCACATTTGTGTTTTAAGAACTGCACAAATGGGTTTAAAACTGCACATTTTGTGTAGAACTGCACGTTAAAATAAACCCTGTATCTATAACCGAGGCGACGTACTTTCCAGTCCGAAGTATTAGACGTATTTTGCTTTTAGTGTAGATGGATACTTCAAGTGGAAATTCTATACAGTTTATTAGATCTAAGGCCATATAAAATAAATTCCTTGATTCTCATCACCGCCCGACGATATTTTGGTTTCCGCGTTGATATATTTTTGTATTTTGTTATAAAATATAAATTTACCGCCCGACCGAGCATCTTCAGAGATTTAGTTATTTTTATATTTTATATTGGACTTTTTGCGATATAAAATTGTTTTATCGTTAATATTGCAACATGTTAAGGGATGCTTGGAATACTGAAGGAAAAAATGGGCTTATAGCCTTATTACAACGATTTGTGTGGACCTTATGCATGTTCATTAGCGCACGTGCAATTATCCACTTATATAGCGTTCTTCTATAATATATTTAAGGGCAAATATAAAAAGACTTCCCTCTCCAATTTTTTAAATTTTAAACTTTTTTTTATATTTTGACATAAAATATAAAATATAAACCTCCCGCCTCCTGGGAGTTTTTAAAATTTAGCGATGAGAATCAAGGAATTTATTTTATATGGCCTAACCAGGAGCACTAGTACGGTGGCAGCGCTCTAACTTATCAACGCAACTGAACAACACTAGAAAGCAGATGTACAGCATTAAGGTTCCTGCTGCAGGTTTTAAGATATATTTATGAAAATATCATTTTTATACAGTAAAATAGTTGTTCTAAAAAATTTTGTTCGGATATTTTTGTTTATTTTGTCATTCCGCTGAAATGGCGATTTCTTTGACGACTGCAATATATTTCAGAATCGTTTGAGTGAATTACTTCTTATTATTAAAATATCCAAAATTAGAAAAAAGCCGGACACAATTTTGAAACTGACGACTTTAGCTATCGGTCCTGTGAAAATTTGAGAAAAATCCGTTAAAACCCGCCGGAGAACAACTCGTTTGAAAATCAGTAATTGCCGTATGAAATTCTTTGGGAGAAAATGAATATTACATTTTCAATGTTTTTCTTATTGCAGCGAAATGTATTTTATTAAATAACTCAGCGAGTTTTCAACATTTTTCGTCCAAACTTGGTCATATAGTAGAACTAGTCTAATGCTTTGATGAAAACGAATAAAATTTTTTTAGGCAAAATTAACACTCAAAGGTGTTCTGTAACCTTAACCAGTGTACAGGCTGCATGTTTGTCACTGTCAAAGTATCTGTGATCACAGTGGGAATTTTGCATGGGTATAAAATCTACGTTTCGAAGGACTTGTAAGAATGAGAGGCTCAATCCGTCAATCGTGACAGAGCCGGAACCGATTCAATGTTAAACACTGAGTCAGTTCAAGCATTTCGTACATGCAAATCTCTTCAAAGCTTATAGAATTTCCCCATGCAACATTCCGACACGATTTCATAAGGCATGCTGTGCCAGAACAATGCTTGGTTGCCTGAAGTCTTTTTAGCAAGCATCGAGGCAGGCTGTGTCAGATTAAGGGCCGGTTTACATGGAGGTAGGGTGACCCTAGCAGAAGGGTTACCCTAGCAAGCGGGTTACCCTACTTCAATATGTTTTATATGAAGCCTTATAGAGTCACGATCTTTTTCAAAGGCCAGTTTATAATAGTTTATACCTGTAAACCACATATAAATCATAAGTATTCTCTAGTTATAATCACTCCATGTATTTTCAGTTTTAAAATGTTGTATTTCGGCTGATGAGAAAGATCGTGATTCATTCTTTACGACCGTTACGACCATATGGAAACCGGGCTTTACCTATAATCTTGGTGCGACGGGTAAAATATCACAAAAATATTCCATTAGAAAGTATTTCACCAGTTATATTTATCGTTTTCCAAACCTTCGAGAAATGAAATATATTTTCTCTTCTTTTGTAGAGACTGTTCAAATTTTCCTGACCTCTCAAAGCATAATAACTGGATGGCAAAATGTCTAACGCCAGCAGTATACCAAAGACTTTGCAACAAATCAACTCCTGGCGGTTACACATTAGATGAATGCATTCAGACTGGAGTGGACAATCCTGGGCATCCTTTTATCACAATTGTTGGGTAAGTGTGCACTTTTTCCTTACTTGTGCTATACACACGTAACAATATCACATCTTCTAACAAGTCTGCCAACAAGCCGTCCCTCAACAAGTTTGAAACAAGCTGTTAACAACTTGTAACAATCTTGTTGATATTATGTGAACATGGCATTGTTATACCATGTTATTTAATATATTCAATACTATATATTCAGACTGTTATAATTATAAGAGGAAGACCTTAGGTAACCTTCCTCGCATGAGTAAGCAAATACTTAGAAAGATTAAAGAACCACGGGAAACGCCTAGTACCACAAACCACGCTAACAGGACATGGTTTTGTGGTTGATAAACACTGCTAGAACTTGCTTTGACAAACATATTGCGTTTTGAGGAAATTAGTCATATTATAGATTTCTTCCTCTAAAATTTATTATAAAAGCTGAGCGAGGGGGTGTGAAGTGAGAAGAGCCATTTAGGCAAAAATACTTCATAGGCCAACAAAGGCTGAAGTATATAATAAAAAGGCTAAATATAGTTAAGCCTCGTCAAGTAAAGAAGACGGAATACGAAGTATATAAAGAATAAAGATTCAAAGTTGTGCTCAGCTCAGACAAATAGAGAGATATAAGTTGATATATTAAGAATACTATATTATAATATTATAGAGACGCTAATTCGTATGGTTGAAAATAAATAAAATTATATAAAAGGTATAAGGTTTCATGCTATTTGTGTTACGGTGGCGTTAATACTATTTGAATCTGAAAGGTATTTGACGCATATATAACGCACCATAACAATTATCAGACTTGTTGCAAGATTGTTCCAACAAGTCCGATACAGTCATAATATAACAATATTTTTACAATCTTGTGTCGTCAACCTTGTAACATTCTTTTTATATCATGACTGTATCAGACTTGTTAGAACAACCTTGTAACAAGTCTGATAATGCCATCGAGCTTGTTACAAGTTGTTAACAGCTTGTTCCAAATTTGTTACTCACAATTTGTCAACAAGATGTGTTCGCAACAGGCTCGTAGCAAGCTTGTCAACAAGTTGTAACAATGCTATTATTTTATCAAGTTGCTACAAGGCTGTCACTCGCAACTTGTTGACAAATTGTTGAATAAAATTCCAGGACGATAACAAGTTGTTGGAACAACTTGTAACAAGTCTGTTGAGCTCAACAACCTTGTAGCAAGTTATCAACAAGCCGTTGACAATTTGTCAAGAAGCTGTCACGACTGTATCAGACTTGTAGAACAACCTTGTAACAAGTCTGATAATGCCATCAAGCTTGTTACAAGTTGTTAACAGCTAGTTCCAAATTTGTCACAACAACTGGGAACAAGCAGTGCGAACACAACTTGTCAACAACTTGTGAACAGATTTGTAACAACTTCTTTGCAGACCTGTAACAACTTGCATGTGTACCACACGTAAAAATCTCACAACTTGTCAACAAGATGTGTTCGCAACAGGCTTGTGGCAAGCTTCTCTAGAAGTTGTTGCAATGCTGTTACTTTATCAAGTTGCTACAAGCTTGTCACTACAAGTTGGAATAACTTGTAACAAGTCTGCAGTCGGATTTGAAATATTGCATAGTGCCAATGTGGTATATACTATTTCGTTGACCTCAGAATGACACTTCGTCAAAACTTTTTTCTTCAAGATTGGTTTAGAAGCAAACTTGGAGTAGGGTTAGGGTTAGGTTAGGGTTAGGATTAGAGTTGGTGTTTGGAATAGGGTTAGCATTAGTAAAACCGTTGCTTTGTTACGTTTTGTCACTCTGAGGCCAGCGAAATAACCTCTTCCTGCCAATGTACCACGACCTAAATTTTCCGCTTGTCCTCCCTATCAGGTGCGTGGCAGGCGACGAGGAGAGTTATGAGGTATTTGCAGAGCTGTTTGACCCGGTCATTGAAAAGCGTCACGCTGGATACAAGAAGACTGACTTGCACAAGACTGATCTGGATTGGACCAAGATACGCGGCGGGGACCTGGACACGAATTACGTCATATCCTGCCGCGTTAGGACTGGGCGCAGCATCCGGGGTTTAGCTTTGCCGACGTATTGCACACGAGCTGAAAGGCGGGAAATTGAGAAAGTCGTTTCTGATGCTTTGAAAAATCTCGACGGCATATACAAAGGTCAGTAACCGGCGCGCGAAATTCCTTCGAGGCGGTAAAATGGTTATGGTTTGACCATCTTCGGGAAACATCGCTAGGAAACAATGTTTCCTGGTTTGTCCACCTTTGAGAAACATGGCTAGGAAACAATGTTTCCTGGTTTGTCCACCTTTGGGAAACATGGCTAGTAGAAAACAATGTTTCCTGGTTTGTCCACCTTCGGGAAACATGGCTAGGAAACAATGTTTCCTGGTTTGTCCACCTTTGGGAAACATGGCTTGGAAACTAATGTCCCCTACATTGACAAGAAAATACTATCGCTATATTCTCTAGGCAAATACTACCCTCTGAAGAGCATGAGTGAAAAGGACCAGGAACAACTCATCGCAGACCATTTCCTGTTTGACAAACCGGTATCACCACTGCTTACGTCAGCAGGCATGGCACGTGACTGGCCAGACGCGCGCGGAATATTTCACAATGACGCTAAGAATTTCCTGGTTTGGATCAACGAGGAGGATCATACGCGTGTTATCTCCATGGAAACAAGCGGGAAAATGAAGGATGTATTTCAACGATTTTGCGAGGGCTTGAATAAGGTATAGTTGCTCAAACATTGGGGTCCAGTGTAGGTAGTACACACGCAAAAATCTCACATCCTGTAGCAAGTCTGCCAACAAATTGTGTTCGCATTGCTTGTCCAAAGTTTCGATCAAGCTGTTAACGACTTGTAACAATCTTGTTGATATTATCAGACTTGTTGTAAGGTTGTTTCAACAAGTCTGATTCTGTCATGAATCATGATATAACAATATTCTTACAACCTTGTGTCGTCAACCTTGTAACATTCTTGTTACATCATGAACCTTGGCTACATACGTAAAACGCACAAGTTGTTACAAATCTGTTCCCAGTTGTTGTAAAAGGTTTGGAACAAGCTGTCAACAACTTGTAACAAGCTTGTTGGCATTATCAAACTTGTTACAAGGTTGTTCTAACAAGTCTGATACATTCATGATATACTGTAACAAGAAGGTTACAAGGTTGACGACACAAGGTTGCAACAATACTGTTATATCATGACTGTATCGGACTTGTTGGAACAACCTTGCTACAAGTCTGATAATATCAACAAGCTTGTTACAAGCTGTTTAATCAAAGTTGATCAACTTGTACAATATTGTTATATCATGACTGTATCGGACTTGTTGGAACAACCTTGCTACAAGTCTGATAATATCAACAAGCTTTTTACAAGCTGTTTAATCAACTTGTACAATATTGTTATATCATGACTGTATCAGACTTGTTGAAACAACCTTGCTACAAGCCTGATAATATCAACAAGCTTGTTACAAGTTGTTAACAGCTTGTTCCAAACTTGTTGACAACTTGGGACAAGCAGTGCGAACACAACTTGTCGACGGCTTTTTGGCAGACTTGCTACAAGATGTGAGATTTTTCCTAGTGCAGGGGAGAATGTTTCCTGGTTTGTCCACCTTTTCGGTAACATGGCTAGGAAACAATGTTTCCTGGTTTGTTCACCTTTGGGTAACATGGCTAGGAAACAATGTTTCCTGGTTTGTCCACCTTTGGGTAACATGACTAGGAAACAATGTTTCCTGGTTTGTCCACCTTTGGGTAACATGGCTAGGAAACAATGTTTCCTGATTTGTCCACCTTTGGGAAACATGACTAGGAAACAATGTTTCCTGGTTTACCCACCTTTGGGAAACATGGCTAGGAAACAATGTTTAATTTCATCACTCTTCGACAGGTTGAGACAGCAATCAAATCTAAAGGTCGCGAATTCATGTGGAACGAGCATTTGGGATTCGTCCTAACGTGTCCCAGCAATCTTGGAACAGGCCTGCGAGCGGGTGTACATATCAAACTCCCCCTCCTGAGCGTACACCCGAAGTTCAGCGAAATCCTCGCAAAACTACGGCTACAAAAACGCGGAACGGGGGGAGTCGATACGGAATCCACAGATGCGACGTTCGACATCTCAAACTTGGACAGGATTGGTTATTCCGAAGTGGAACTCGTTCAAAATGTCATCGATGGCGTGAACTCGCTCGTTCAGTTCGAAAAGGCGTTGGAACAAAAAAAGAACATCGATGAAGCGGTTAAGAAACTTAAGACTGGGGCCAAGTCAACTGACGACGACGTGGACAATTTTCCGAATCTGAGCTCGCATAATAACTGGATGGCAAAGTGCTTGACTAAGGACGCTTACACCAAAATGTCAAAGGTTCGTATTAAAGTGGGATGTTTTTATCTTGGTTTATGCAAAAAAAAATGGTCGGTTCATCGTCACGTGTGTATTGTTTCTTCGCCCAACCAACTAATAGCAGTGAGTTGGCTTAAATAGACCTTTCCCCTTAATATGAGTGAAATTTTTATCTAGATATGCCTGGACAAAATTTCATCATAGCTTGAAAGAGCATCACAAAATTAGTAATATTCCAAAGTTTCGTTGCGAAATGTTGTAAAATGCGGATAATATATATAGCCTTGCGAAGTTTGCCGTTTTTCAGTCATTTTGCATTACAAACGGGAAATTGATAATCAGATGATCAAACTGATTATAAATTTCCCATTTGTAATACAAAATGACTGAAAAACGGCAAACTTCGCAAGGCTATATTATCCGCATTTTACAACATTTCGCAACGAAACTTTGGAATATTACTAATTTTGTGATGCTTTTTCAAGCTGTGATGAAATTTTTTTCAAGGGTTGTCTTGATCAAAATCTCACTTAAAAGGGGAAAGGTCTATTCTTCACAGACCACATTTCGTACATCTTCTACGGGAGTATCATATTTGATATAGTTTATGTCAAAATGCCGTGTAATGGGGAAAGTCTTTTTTATTTTGTGTAGAATTTCTGTTTGTTGATATCCTCTCTTCACTAAACTTTCAAGTAGAACTTTCAGATCGGAATCACTTTTCCACATGTCAGCCATGTTTGAACAGGGTTGGTAAGTTAGATGAATAATTAGACCAAATCGTCATTAGTGCCGTTTAGAAAACAAAGAAAACAAAAGGCCAAGACAAAGGAAACAAAGGCCTAGTGTGACGGTGTTTGGCCTAAATATTCAGCAAACCTATCAACCCTGTGTTTGAATTATGGCGTGGAGCAAATGCGCCCGCGAATCATGTGTAAGTTGTCAGTGTTATTTCGCCAGAGTCTCTTCTCGGACATGCGATTTTTTTATTTTAAAAATTTAATTTGGAATGAAATGAAAAAAGCATAAAATCAAAACAAAAAAAACCAAATTTAAAATGAAAAATAAAAATATTAAGGTGAATATAAATATAAAAATATATATAAACAAAAAATAATAAGAAAAACACAATGTTTCTCCTCGGACACCATAGAACTGGTCACGTGACATCACAAAATCTGGGGTGTTTTCAATTAGCGTTTTAAGAAAACTCACGGAGGAGTGACAAGGAAATTATTGTCGATGCTTTCAAATGTAAAAATAAACGAAAGCAAAGGCACGCCTATCAGCGCACTTTTATCGTTACCAAAAAGATATTGTAATCTCAAGGGCTAATGTGAAATTAAGAAACTCCTAAAAGGATAACAAATCGTGTAGTGTGCCATCCAATACATGTCGACTAAAGTTGTCGAAGTGTTTGCGAAGCCAAGTATTTAAAGAACTTGTAAAACAAAGCCAATATCCAATTGCTTGTTATGGCCGAAACAATCTACCGTTGCAAACTTTCTTGTGACGATGAACTTCCTCGCCTGATCTGCCGACCATGCGAAAAGAGATTAAAAACAACTTCAAGGCGTTTAATATTAAGACGGTGGTCTATAGTTTATATACTTCAATACAATATTACTACGTACGTATTACTACGTACGTATGGACCCATGAAGTAACACGTCGCGGTAAACATCAGATACAAGAAAATATATTTCTAGATCGACCGATGTGCTTGTTAATATTAATATGCCGAAATATCGACAATTGTAAACATTGTAATTAACTCTCTGTTATCAAATCCCCGGCTACTCAAAGGAATAACAAGTACAGTACGTACTAATTATACGGTACATAACTCAGCCTATTTCTCTGATATTATAGCATAGTCAATACCTTATCCTCGATGCAAAATTTACTTTTTGTTGTCGTCCTTTGCCCCGCCCCAATAATGGAAATAAGGCCTGGTTACAAAGCGCGAAAAACAATTACCTAACCTCGTACCCAGGGCCTTTGCGCGGTTCAGAGGCTCTGGTACGGGAAGCAAAGGCCCTGGTAAACACTGGTCATGTGACTCCAAAAATAGTGGACATTAGTAACCTGGCCTTTGTTTAGGTCATGTTATCCCGGGGGGGATGAACAACTGAACATTGTAAATTGCAATGCACGAACTATAAAAGTTTCAAATACAAATGATTTTGCCTTTGATTTTTAAAATATGAATGTATAACAATTGTTTGAAAATTCATATTTTAAAACAACAGACAGCAGATTTTAGGCTTGTTTTTATTTGATGGAAATTATAAACTTTGAAGTCACATGGATTTTGAATTACGCTTTAATATATTCGAGGTAAACGATTTTATGATGCATATATAAAATTATATTCTCATACCTTTTAATATTTATCAGTTTATATACCCTAAATTCCAGCAGATTCGTGGCTGTCTGTTTTTATAATTAGTTTTCTTCGTTTAATTACTCCTCCATCGCTTTTGGATATAAACCCTCCTTTATGCCTGATATATTTTTTTGTTATCTCCACCCTTCAGACCTTCACTTAGGAATTCACTAAAATCAAAATTTTCTGTTCCAGCTTGCTCAGAAAATATTCAATCTTTCATAACTGGAGTTATCTTTGGCATGTAAAATCATTAGGCAGTACCCTCAGTAAAATACTTATTTAACTGGCTGACTATTACAGTAGTCAAAAGTTAATAAATGAATACATGCAAAAATTACAAATTAACTGCCCTAGCTCATACCAATCCATTGGTCTCTGACTCATCCAATAAATACTTAACAGAATAGTACGATAATAATAGAAAAGTGTGAAAATGCCAACGTTACCTAACTTTGTGTGACAAGAAAGTTAGATTACATTAATTTTACAGTCAGTTATTCTTTTCTTTATCGCCTCAATACTCTGGTTGATGATTCCAATGCCCCCCATAAAATTCCAATGGCCCTCATAAATTTTACTGGAGAAAATGTTTCCCCCACTTCTTGCCATTAAATCTCCATAGGCCCCAATCAGGGATGCCGGAACCACGGGTGCAGCGGGTGCAGTTGCACCCGTTGCCTTTTGTCTTCACAACTTTACGGGTGCACTACGGGTGCAGAATACGGGTGCAACGGGTGCACAAAGTACCCTTTTTGCGTGAAAAATTTTCATGAAAAATTGCATTTTTTGCACAAAGGGCATTTTTGAAAAATTTAATCTATGTTATTTCCGGAAAAATGTTTTAATTTCCGGAAAAAATAACATTTTCCGGAAAAATTTTCGGTATGTCCGGAAAATTTTTTTCGTATTTAGGAAAAATTGTGGTATGTTCGTAAAAATTTTTTTACCCCTAAAATGGTACACTGACCAAAAAATTTTCGCGACGGGGGGGGAGGTCGCCAAAAATAATTTTTAGATGCCCTTTCATTTTCATTAGTGCCCTTTTGTTAAGGAATATGCCCTCTTGTTAAGGAATATGCCCTTTTGTTAAGGAATATGCCCTCTTGTTAACCAATTGCACCCCTTGCCCCCAGCAACTTCCGCCATCCCTGCCCCCAATTTTACCCATCCAATTAGGGAGAGTCTTGTGTGGTCACACTATAATAATGGGGACAGGGCCGTAGCTAAGCATGCATAGTTGGGGGGGGGGGGTGTAGGCCAAAAATTTCCGAATGACGAAAGAAATTTCCGAATATTTCATGGCATACGAAGCCACAAAGGTGTTTGCTATCCGGAAAATGAAAACGCAATTTACAAACAAAAATACTCGTATTTTACGCACAGACATATTACAGAAGCATGCAGTTCCGTAGGAAGTTCTTTTTTATAAGGGGGTGGCGAGGACCGAAGGCCCGAGGAAATTTTTAAATTTAGAGTCTCTTAAAAGCCATTTCGTGGACTTTGGGGGAAGTTTTGACAGAATTCTGATGGTCAAAAAACAGAGTTTTAGCACGTCGAAATTTACAATTAATTTGCTTACAATTTAGAAGAACTAAATGGGCGAAGGGGTATATGGGTAATATGATTCTTTGCGGTTTGTCATGGGTAATGTAGCCGCTTAAAATAAGATATATTAAGGGCTTCCCCCTCCCCCCCCACCATTTCCACGGCCCTGGGAAGTAATAAACCGAAAAACATTTACCGATCTACGATTTGCTAAATGTTATCCATGTAAATGCCGTGATTTTGGAAATCAGTATCTAAAATTTTGTTATACTATTACCTCCATAATTTTCCGAATGACCAACCTGATTTTCCGAATATGTTAATTCTAAAAAAGTTGGGGGGGTTAACCACCCCCCCCCCCAATACCCCCCTCGCTACGGCCCTGAATGGGGATATGGGATAATCAAATATGGCATACTTTGTTATTTTTCTCTGTCCAACACCAGACAATTTTACTTGTCAAGTGTAAGGTTAAGTGAGTAATAAAAAGTGGCTGAATATTTTAACTTTTGCTCCATATAATTGGACTTTGGTTGTGAGCAAAATGTAAAAAGACAATTACCAGTAATACTGGCCTTACTACATCTCTATTATTTACCTTGCAACCTTGAGCAGTTGTGCTGTTACAGCAGAATGTGGTTTCAAATGACAGTTATTTTATGGCAATTATGATATTCCAGTGTGCCAGTAAGACATTTGTCGTTTGTTTCTCTTTTAATATTATATCGAAAAGGTGATTGCATGGTATTCAGATCCTGGAGTGATGTGAAATGGCCATGACCTTGGGCAATTTATAAGTATAAATATATGAGTGGTGTAAAATAGGAAATTTTTTATTCATTCTGATTGACTAATAAAATTAGAATGGTGAGAATAATGATGATGATGGTAGTGAAATACAAGTTGTGATGATATTGGTGATGCACAAGTTGTAATGATACTGCTGATAATGATAAAAAATATATTGTATTTGTAATGAGACATAAATAATAGAGATTGGCAGTAATGAATGTGTATGACTAGATCAATTGTGATGGTGAGAAGGCAATATATTGCCACCTAGATAAATTAAGTCCCATGCCATTTTGTGTTCAAAACTAGCTGTTCTCATCAGCTCCAAGCATAACTGGGAAAGCTGGTTTCAATCCTGTTAGCTGATTTTGAAACTATGTGCACACATATAAATATTTATTTTTTCCCCTCCTGAATTATATTGTTTGCCCAAAATATCGGTTGATTATTTCATCTAGAAACAGTGTGAATGTTGTTTGAATTTGGTATGTTCACTCTGTGACAAGTAAAAGTGATATGTAATTCATGCATAATATGGTGATTTTTGGTTTCAGGATGTAAAAAATGAAATTTACTTACTGATAAATAGGTGAACGCACACCCAGTATACAGACTGTTATTTGCCTTTAAGACTCCTAAGTCACATATCACTGATATAAGATTCATAGTAAATTTGTTGTTTCAAGATCACTGTATATTATTTCTCATGATTCAGGATTGGTACCCCCCCTCCTCCACCCTTTCCAGACAAACAGAAATATAGATATATCCCAAAAAATAAATATGAAATTAACTCACACACACAAAGGTTTCAAGATACTGTGTATAATTTCATTCACAACTGTATTTTAAACTACATATAATTACTGACGGTCATAATAACCTATTGTTTTCACTCGGGGAGCGGTCTTTTTTGATAGTAGGGAAATTACCAGGGGTAAATATGTTTATACGGGCTAAAATAGCACACAGCATTATTAAAAATAATGCAGCGTGCACACAGCATTATAAAAAATAATGCAGCATGCACACAGCATTATTAAAAATAATGCAGCGTTCACACAGCATTATTAAAAATAATGTAGCGTGCACACAGAATTAAAAATAATGCAGCGTGCGTCAGTGCAGAATGACATTATTCTCAATAATGCACCTTCGTCATCCTGACAAGTACACGCGATAACGTGAACATCTCAAAACGACAAAATGACAGTGCTAAAGGCCCCCCTCATATAATATCATCGGGCGCCTGAAGCATAGCCAAAAACGGTCGCTGTGAGTCCTTTCAGCTAAACTTTATAGAGAAATAGTTTGGTTTGCGCTTGCGGGATTTTATCCTAGATATACGCATGTGCAGAACACACCATAAGTTCTATTCCCGTGCTTATCCAGTTTAATACGCTCTTTGAATTAACCTTATCATTAATTATAACACTATAATATAACAATTAGAACACTATAATATAATTGACCTGCGCTTGTGGAGATTTTAATATAGGGTAATTAATTCAACTGAAATCTGTTCTATCACGATCCATTACATGCATGTCCTCACAAATGTCTCACGTTAGATACGCTCATTGTCATAGGGTCCCGACCAGCAGTAACCTGAAGTTCAGGCCCTAATTTGAAATAGGGCCTGACACAAAACCTGTCTAGACCGTGGGACGCCCACATGTTATTTTTAGACACACATGCAATATGATTGACAAGTGTTGTAGATTTCGTTACACAAAAAATTTATATTCTCATGAACATGTCCGCAGAGCATTTTGCTTTTTAATTAAACTTAAAAATTCAAGGTACTTTTATATAATTAAGAGTCTGTTTCTCTATTTAACCGAACAGGCGAACAGCAAACAAAGATTTAATTAGTCAGTTCTGTGCACGGCTTGACTGCCAAGCTTTCTCAATTAAGGCTCTCAAGGTCTCAACTTGCTGGACGCGGATTAGCCTGCGCAGCAGTCGCTTTATTTTTTTTTAAATTTTATTTGAGGATATATTTTTTTGAGGATTTTTTAACGCGGATATACTCTAACGACTAACGGGCTAATAACAGCAACAATTAAATTCTCAATCATACCACGAAGAAGGCGATGTAGCTCAGACAACAATTACGCCGGTAGGACCTGATATTAAAAATAAGACTTTTGCCGGCGAAGCAAGTTGGCAGAACATCTTGGCGGTCAACAACAAGCTTTCGAATACATGACTAGTTTGGCTGTTCTTTCAGCGTCGTGTGTGTCCAAATTCGTCAAAGATTTTGATGAAGCCCTTTCAAAATACTGTTTGTTTGATTTATTTTCTGCCATAAAGCATAAAAGAAAAGAAATTCGAAGAAATCGATAATGGAATTTGTTACGTGCGTTTGACCTTTATATTAATTCTCGCCTTGACCGAACTATTTTTAAAACTGTTGTTTATGTGAACTTGCAACCAATCAAAATCCTTCATGATGCTGATCAACCAATCAGATTTCCCGTCCACCAGGTGGACGGGAATCCCACACTTTAGATAGGTTTTGTGTCAGGCCCTATTCTGTGATAGGGTCTGAACTTCAGGTTAGACCAGCAGCAACATAGTCTTCCAGCCGAAAATAATTATACTTTTTATACGGGTCAAATATACATCACAAAGACAGCATTTTCACACAATATAATCAGTACCACAAATTTACAGAATCATGAGTTATTATACGCTAGATTGATAAATACAACAATCACAGTATACAATAGACAGTAAACTTTAAAACCAGTCATTTGTACGAAACAACTATCTTTGTGCAATCTCTGTTAATAACAATGGACTGATCACAGTTAGACACTACTTTATCAAAATTCGGTTTCACATCTGTCTTGGTTTTACATTCTACACTCGTTCCAACCTCACACGTAACACTCTCACACATTTTACTCGATTCATTAAAGTTTTCATACAAATCTCTAGCGCCATATTTGCATTTTACACCTCTTTCACCCTCCGGAAAAGTACATTGATCACCTTGCAATAGTTCACTAGCTTTTCGCTTAACCGAAGACGAGGTACATTTATAAGCTTTAATCCCATCAGACGACCGATGGCCTGTAGTCTCCTGAATTACTTGTTCGGGGAATCCGGCATCGTACAGTCTTGTAGCACAACTACGACGCAGAGAATGATTTGTAAAATACCCCTCAAACCCAGCATTTT
>CACRXK020007040.1:0-23713 GCA_902702795.2 Paramuricea clavata
AATGCTGTTCCAATACTTGTCAACAAGTTTTTTCCTCAACGGGCTTGTAGCAAGCTTGTTAACAAGTTGTGACAATGCTGTTCCAACAACTTGTCAACAAGACATTTCCTCAACGGGCTTGTAGCAAGCTTGTTAACAAGTTGTGACGATGCTGTTCCAAAACCTTGTCAACAAGATATCTGCTCAACGGGTTTCTAGCAAGCTTGTTAACAAGTTGTGACAATGCTGTTCCAAAAACTTGTCAACAAGATATCTGCTCAACGGGTTTGTAGCAAGCATGTTAACAAGTTGTGACAATGCTGCTCCAAAAACTTGTCAACAAGATATCTGCTCACCGCGCTTGTAACAAGCTTGTTAACAAGTTGTGACAATGCTGTTTGAACAACTTGTCAACAAGATATTTCCTCAACGGGCTTGTAGCCAGCTTGTTAACAAGTTGTGACAATGCTGTTTCAAAAACATGTCAACAAGATATCTGCTCAACGCGCTTGTAACAAGCTTGTTAACAAGTTGTGACAATGCTGTTTGAACAACTTGTCAAAAAGATATTTCCTCAACGGGCTTGTAGGAAGCTTGTTAACAAGTTGTGACAATGCTGTTCCAAAAACTTGTCAACAAGATATTTCCTCAACGGGCTTGTAGCAAGCTTGTTAACAAGTTGCGACAATGCTGTTCCAACAACTTATCAACAAGATATTTCCTCAACGGGCTGGTAGCAAGCTTGTTAAGAGTTGTAACAATGCTGTTCCAACAAGCTGTCAACAAGATATCTGCTCAACGGGGTTGCAGCAAGCTTGTTAACAAGTTGTGACAATGCTGTTCCAACAACTTGTCAACAAAATATCTGCTCAAAGAGGTTGCAGCAAGCTTCTTAACAAGTTGTGACAATGCTGTTCCAACAACTTGTCCACAATATATTTCCTCAACAGGCTTGTAGCAAGCTTGTTAACAAGTTGTAACAATGCTGTTCCAACAACTTGTCAACAAGATATCTGCTCAACGGGGTTGCAGCAAGCTTGTTAACAAGTTGTGACAATGCTGTTCCAACAACTTGTCCACAATATATTTCCTCAACAGGCTTGTAGCAAGCTTGTTAACAAGTTGTGACAATGCTGTTCCAACAAACTTGTCAACAAGATATTTCCTCAACGGGCTTGTAGCAAGCTTGTTAACAAGTTGTGACAATGCTGTTCCAACAACTTGTCAACAAGACATTTCCTCAACGGGCTTCTAGCAAGCTTGTTAACAAGTTGTGACGATGCTGTTCCAAAAACTTGTCAACAAGATATCTGCTCAACGGGTTTGTAGCAAGCTTGTTAACAAGTTGTGACAATGCTGTTCCAAAAACTTGTCAACAAGATATCTGCTCAACGGGCTTGTAACAAGCTTGTTAACAAGTTGTGACAATGCTGTTCAACAACTTGTCAAAAAGATATCTTCTCAACAGGCTTGTGGCAAGCTTGTTAACAAGTTGTGACAATGCTGTTCCAAAAACTTGTCCACAATATATTTCCTCAACAGGCTTGTAGCAAGCTTGTTAACAAGTTGTGACAATGCTGTTCCAACAACTTGTCAACAAGACATTTCTTCGACGGGCTTGTAGCAAGCTTGTTAACAAGTTGTGACGATGCTGTTCCAAAACCTTGTCAACAAGATATCTGCTCAACGGGTTTGTAGCAAGCTTGTTAACAAGTTGTGACAATGCTGTTCCAAAAACTTGTCAACAAGATATCTGCTCAACGGGTTTGTAGCAAGCTTGTTAACAAGTTGTGACAATGCTGTTCCAAAAACTTGTCAACAAGATATCTGCTTAACGGGCTTGTAACAAGCTTGTTAACAAGTTGTGACAATGCTGTTTGAACAACTTGTCAACAAGATATTTCCTCAACGGGCTTGTAGCCAGCTTGTTAACAAGTTGTGACAATGCTGTTCGAACAACTTGTCAAAAAGATATTTCCTCAACGGGCTTGTAGGAAGCTTGTTAACAAGTTGTGACAATGCTGTTCCAAAAACTTGTCAACAAGACATTTCCTCAAAGGGCTTGTAGCAAGCTTGTTAACAAGTTGTGACAATGCTGTTCCAACAACTTATCAACAAGATATTTCCACAACGGGCTGGTAGCAAGCTTGTTAACAAGTTGTGACAATGCTGTTCCAACAACTTGTCAACAAGATATCTGCTCAACGGGGTTGCAGCAAGCTTGTTAACAAGTTGTGACAATGCTGTTCCAACAACTTGTCCACAATATATTTCCTCAACAGGCTTGTAGCAAGCTTGTTAACAAGTTGTGACAATGCTGTTCCAACAGCTTGTCAACAAGATATCTTCTCAACAGGCTTGTAGCAAGCTTGTTAACAAGTTGTGACAATGCTCTCCAAAAACTTGTCAACAAGATATCTGCTCAACGGGCTTGCAACAAGCTTGTTAACAGAATGCTGTTCCAACAACTTGTCAACAAGATATTTCCTCAACGGGCTTGTAGCAAGCTTGTTAACAAGTTGTGACAATGCAGTTCCAACAAACTTGTCAACAAGATATTTCCTCAACGGGCTTGTAGCAAGCTTGTTAACAAGTTGTGACGATGCTGTTCCAAAAACTTGTCAACAAGATATCTGCTCAACGGGTTTGTAGCAAGCTTGTTAACAAGTTGTGACAATGCTGTTCCAGCAACTTGTCAACAAGATATGTCCTCAACGGGTTTGTAGCAAGCTTGTTAACAAGTTGCGACAATGTTGTTCCAACAACTTATCAACAAGATATCTCTTTAACAGGTTTGTAGCAAGCTTGTTAACAAGTTGTGACATTACTGTTCCAACAACTTGTCAACAAGATATGTCCTCAACGGGTTTGTAGCAAGCTTGTTAACAAGTTGTGACAATGCTGATCCAGCAACTTGTCAACAAGATATGTCCTCAACGGGTTTGTAGCAAGCTTGTTAACAAGTTGTGACAATGTTGTTCCAACAACTTATCAACAAGATATCTCTTTAACAGGTTTGTAGCAAGCTTGTTAACAAGTTGTGACAATGCTGTTCCAACAACTTGTCAACAAGATATGTCCTCAACGGGTTTGTAGCAAGCTTGTTAACAAGTTGTGACAATGCTGTTCCAACAACTTGTCAACAAGATATTTCCTCAACGGGTTTGTAGCAAGCTTGTTAACAAGTTGTGACAATGCTGTTCCAAACACTTGTCAACAAGATATGTCCTCAACGGGTTTGTAGCAAGCTTGTTAACAAGTTGTGACAATGCTGTTCCAAAAACTTGGCAACAAGATATCTGCTCAACGGGCTTGTAACAAGCTTGTTAACAGGTTTTGACAATGCTGTTCCAAAAACTTGTCAACAAGATATTTCCTCAACGGGCTTGTAGCAAGCTTGTTAACAAGTTGTGACAGTGCTGTTCCAACAACTTGTCAAGAAGATATCTGCTCAGCCGGCTTGTAGCAAGCTTGTTAACAAGTTGTGACAATGCCGTTCCAACAACTTGTCAACAAGATATTTCCTCAACGGGCTTGTTGCAAGCTTGTTAACAAGTTGTGACAATGCTGTTCCAACAACTTGTGAACAAGATATTTCCTCAACGGGCTTGTTGCAAGCTTGTTAACAAGTTGTGACAATGCTGTTCCAACAACTTGTGAACAAGATATTTCCTCAATGGGCTTGTAGCAAGCTTGTTAACAAGTTGTAACAGTGCTGTTCCAAAAACTTGTGAACAAGATATTTCCTCAACGGGCTTGTAGCAAGCTTGTTAACAAGTTGTGACAACGCTGTTCCAAAAACTTGTCAACATTCCATTCTGATGGTATGGCAGCGAAACGCAAACGTAGCCTATTTCATTGTTCCGACAGCATTAGAGCAAAACTAATGACTTGATTATAAATGCAATGGAAATTTCCATAACATTTTCCATTTACAAATGAGGTATGCTTGGTAACCAGGCCAGGGACCACTTTTTTGAAATCAGGGACCATTTTACCGAAATCTGCTAGGCTCTCTCGCTGAAGCGTTCCGCACAGCACACCCAGGCATAAATTAAAACTTTTAAGACTTATTTAAATATATCAAAGCAGCGAATAGAGAGAGAGCCTGGGACTAGGCTGGCGATTGCTATTTCTATAGCACAAATTTACATCTGGAAACTGGATTTGATCAAATGCGCTTTACATCACGTATTACGCACTTTCGCTTACCTGATTAGTGATTACACACGTGCCCTACACGCGTAAAAATTGAGAAAATCAACAACTTGTTCCAGGTTGATATCAACAGGCGTGAACAAGGTTGTGCGGCCCACTATGAACAGTATTGTCAACATGTTGTTACAGCATTGTTCAACTGTAACAACTTGGAACAACATGGTTGACAACTTGTTCATAGTTGGCCGCACAACATTGTTCACGCCTGTCGATATCAACTTGGAACAACCTGTGCGTTTTTCAACCTCGTACCCAGGACTAGTCGCGAATTGAAGGCTGTCGCCCGCCTTCACTTCGCGACTAGTCCTGGGTACGAGGTTGTGCGTTTTTAGCCGTGTAGGCTATTTTATCTTTACAACAATTGTGATTTTACTTTCAGTGCTTATCTTAACCCACCCTGCCGACTATCCCTGTGGGAGGAAACCGGAGCACCCAGAGGAAACTCACGACTCTCGGCAGAGCGTTGACTGACTCTTTTGAGTCTTTTCACATGAGTCCGTAGCGAGAATCGAACCCACGAACTTAGAGGTGATTGGATTTGGAGTTTGGGTTAGGATAAAGAACTCATGTTAGGCTTAGGGTTGGATGCGGGTTAGGTGCTTTTATTGCTTAGAACAACATAAAAATAAGATTTTTTCTGTGTTGGTGTAATGTACTCAGGTGAATATGATGCTTGTGATGTTACTCTGAGTGTAGTATCCAAAGGTCGTAGGTTCGATTCCCACCGTGGTCAGGCATATTTTTCAAGCTTGCCCGGTGTGGATATACACTCAGAGTAACATCACAAGCAACATAAAAATAGCGCAAATCCGTCTTTATCTCATCAACCTACACCAACCTGCAATTTAAACACTCCGTGTTCCTAGGAGCTCTGGGAACGAGGATGGCCAAAAATAAGAGCTCGCGCGGGAGACAGGTAATGCGACGCAGGGGACATATTTAGAACATCCTGGTCTTCAAAGTGTAGTAAACGAATGTTGACAACAGCAACAAGGTGCCAAATCGTGATCCAAAGAATGCACGCGTGTTAGAATCGGCCCGCCCATAATCGCTGCCAATGACGTAGCGATTATTTGCATTTCCTTGAGAGATAAATGTCAAAATCTCGTTAATAACCCACTACAGTATCACAGAGACAGTATCGCTATATACAGTTAGCGACAACCATCTGTTTTGAGATATAGCAGAAAGTACATTAGACTAAGTTTTTCAAGACAAATCTGGATAGAATCTTTATATAGTATAGAAAGAAATAAAGAGACCAGTCATGGCATGTCCATTTTCAATTCATTCAATTGACAGCATACTCGCAGGACCCACACATCGGCCTAACTTAGTCAAATTAAAGCCCGCTACAGTACATATTCAACCTTGGCAATTCATAATCAATCCGAGACAGTCCACAGGTAAGGAAACCTATATCTGTATTATTCAGTATGATACCGAGAACGTTCGGAAAAATTGCTACAGATGTTCAATGACTGTTTGGCTGAGATGCATACTAGCTGTTTAAAAACAACTGTGACATGGTCAATAGTTTTATGTTTCTTGTTTTGTACATATATTTCCAGTGTTAGTCTGTTGACATTTACTAAATTTTGTTCTGCAGTACTGACTGTAGTAGTAGCGTACGTAGCGGTTACATACTAGATTATGGAGAAATATAGTGATAACATTTAGCGTTATTTGTTTTATATAATTTATCATAATTGTAACAATGGGTCAATGGATTGGTTTTTCGTTGGGTTCACTGCATGAGTGCATGAATCCATGATCGAAGAAGGCTCTATAGTATTGTGTCTGTAAATTTATCTCCGACTGCACATGATATATTAACTAAATTCTTGTCAATTTTAGATAATTATAAAAAAAGCCTTATAAACCGAAGACCTAGAAAAACTATGTTTTCATTAGTTAATAAAGAAAACTCCCAGATAATTATAAATATAGTTTTATTGTTTTATATTTGAATAAGTTTAGCGTGGTTTTAATTCGCGAGTTTTACTGGTGAGGACGAAATTCGGTATGACCTTTTCGGCCAGACTATATAGCTTGTGTATTAACTATAGATAGCACCATCTGTTGCAAACTTTCAAATTTGACTTCAAACCTTTAGCAAATCCAGTGTGGAGTTACAGTATGAACCTTTTAAATACTCCGGTATAAATTTTGTCGCGAAACAACGAAGTTTTGATGGTACATTGCTGTAGCGAACGATACATAAACGCACGATATGCTAATTAATCACGCGTGCGTTTTGCCGCGGGGTTAAATGCAAAAATTGAAGAACTTTTACTATAACTACATATATTAATGGAAAATACTTTCAACTGTACGAAAGTTTTAAAGTTAAATATCTTACGCTTTTGTGTTATTGGCTTGTTTTAAAATAATGAAACTCAGCAGAATAGCGATGCAAAAGATTTTAAACTACCATGTAGTAGCATAATGTAAATATTTTCTGCCTAGAATTTGCATGCAGTCGGAATTTGACCATTTGTCGATCCATCTATACACTAAACACGCCTATATATTGCTAACAATGAATGAGGAATATAGCGACCTCTCCAGTTTACATTGAAATACACAGTATAAGGCTCCTCCAAAAAACCTCAAACGGACCTCAATACAATATTGTTGGCCCAATGCCATCTAAAAATTTTCAAATAATGTTTTATAACGTTTCTTGTTTCGCAAATATTTTATTCAATTTTCTAGCAAAAGTTTCCAATCTGAGTAAACCAAAAAGATTGTCAAAAAGACTTAAAAAATAAGCAGCTTAGCCAAATATTTCAACATCGTTGTAGGAGTTTGTGACGAGGTCATCAGAGTCTTAAGTCTTAACCGTCCGCACTGATTAAATCATATTGTTGATACTGTAATCTCTGCATTCTTTAATTGAGAGTCTTATGCGAATTTAGCTGTAATAGTGTTCAATAATTAGGGATAATAGCCAGAATGACATTATCAACATTAATCATTATGCTGATTGAATGTGTTATCTGTAGTATGGGTCATTGAAACATTGTCTATCTTACAACAGATTTTGAAAGGAGTTTGCGCGCTAAAGCTATAAAACGTGCAGTGTTATTCATCAATTTGGGAATATTTTTGAATATTCTCGATTCAAGATGGTTGTTCTATGGACTAGTTCTTTTATTCCGCATTTGCGACGCAATTCTCTCACGATATCATATCGCCTCTAATTTCCTGCAACACTAGATTATTGCGGTTCTGAAAATACTCGTAGTCCGATTAGTCGCATCATCCTCATTATAAACGAGTAAATCCTAAGGATTTAGTTGTTATTTTGGTAATCCATCTTTCTAATTAGGCAAATGAGCATGAGAGAATTGATGATGGTTTGGCAAGGGCGCGTATATGGATATACAGTTTCTGAAACTCTTGTCATTAGATCAAATATAAGAACAAATATTACTTACACGCAAAACTAACAGTATTCTACAATATGTTGCGCTTCTTGCACTGACGGGATTTATGCCATCTGATGCATGCACGTTTCAGACTGCAGCGTACCATGTGTCGAACTTAATTGTATTCAAGATGCGTCGCTGGAGCGATACAAGAACGCCAGTGATTCAAACGGCGTACTTGATGATAAGGGTGGGGCACATTCGCGAGCGAATTCTAAATAGAATTCGAAACAAATAAGTGTATTTTTACATCACAAGATGGCGAACCTATGAATATACGTTTTCGCACATGAGAGATTCGACAAGCTCTGCCAAACCTGCGCCGAACTTTAGTCGCTCGAAATGCTACCACATGCAATTGTTTTTTACGTTCGTAGCTGTTGTTCTGTAATACCTAATGCGTCAGTAAGCTAAAGAACTTTCAGAGAAGTACCTATTATAACTTCTGAAGAAGAGCGTACTTACCGAAAGAAAGCTGTATTTCTGACGAAGAATGTGTTCCTTTCAAACGTCCAAATGATGAAAATTTTTAATCGGCTTAATTATTCTAAGGTCCTTACGAGCGACATTGATTCAAACGCCAGCCGCTCCATGTCATGTGCCAAACATAGCGCAACTTTTTTGCAGTTTGTTAGTATTAGATTCGCCATCTTGTAATGCATCGAGCATGTGCCCCTTGTCAATAAGTACTAGTCTATATAGTGAGTATACAAAATCAAACCAGTCCAACTTATTTCAGAGTGCTCCTTTTTTCCAGGAAGTACAGAACTGAGATTCTCACCATTCCCGCTCTCGACACGAAAGAGACGCAAGCGATATCGCACGATCTTTAGCGAGACTCAAATCGAGCTACTTGAAGAATTATACAAGACTACGCAGTATCCAGATCTCTACCAGAGAGAGAGCGTGGCTCTCCAAGCAGGATTGCACGAGGACAGAGTTGAGGTAGGCTAAATGATAAAGTACTGCGGTATGAAAGATATACAACTACCTATAAAGAACATAAACAGAACTTCGACTCTTCGCCGGAGCGAAGGGGTTTTTCGACTAGGTCTTTTTATTCCCAGCAAAACGTTCGGTTCGTTGGGATGCAACTACCTGAAAAATACAAGGAGAAATTCGACGTTTCGAGCGAAAGCCTAGCTTTATGACTCAAATATGGGATCAGATACCGGAAAAGATCAGAAGTTCGGTATCTTATGATTTGATCGATTTGCAAAAAGCTTTCTCCTCGACCTTTGTTTTTAGACATAAACCCACCTCGATGCTTTAACAGACTAGCAGATAATTCAGATAACTATGGGAATTACTATCGCAAGGACAGTGCTATCTCGGAAATCACGCGTGGGTGAACCTGGCCGGGAACATTGGCCATTGGGCTGACTGGCCATTGGGCTATTTCGTATTGTTTAAAAGTGCGCTTTTAGGGTGGGTATGAGTGTCGCTCGTCGGATTTCAAAACCAGTAATTTTGCAGTTTTGAAAGGGTCCATGTCTCTTTCAAAACGTCGCGGCTGTTGTCTGCCTTCCTCATGTCGCTGTCACAATTTCGACATAAATTCATGTCGTACGTCGCCGATAATTGTATTTGCTAATTGCTATATGTTGCCGGCATTGATTTCAATGCAATGTCGCATGCCGGAATTTTACCCTAACAGGGCCTCTTTATAATTCACTAAAACGCTGATAGCGTAATAATTTCTCCTGCAATCAGCCATCACACGCTTCTGAATGGCCTTGCTGAAAGAGATAAGAATATGTACTGTACATATTATTTGTGATAGTTTTGCCAAGAACACTATTTAATCCAGCACCGAAACATATATATAGAAAATAGAATGTCGTTTTATTTGAGATGATCCAATTTTGAAACTAAACATGACGGGCAATTAACGTTGTGGGAGTCTGGGAGAGTCCAGCCAGGAGGCTAGCTTTATTTGCGTCGTTTATCACTTCCATTGCTGTAATTTACACGAAAACAGCTTGCATGTAATCAAATTTTCCTTCACCCCATTGTGAATTGCGAATGTCAGGTCTGGTTAGTGCTGATTTTCCCTCTGAGCATATTTGTTTTAACTTTATCCAGTTGACACAAAATGATCTGACAAAAACGAGGCTACACCCTACGATTCTATATATAGCTATATATACAACATGAGCGGCTGTGTTGTAAGAACCTGTATCGGATACTGATACACAGGCAACACGGACGCGAATGTTGTAAATGGCTTGTGAAACGTCTTGATGATAAAAATTCGTATTCTTCAACAATTTAAAATTTAAAATAAATTAATGATATTTGATGAGAAAATTGAAGTTAAAGTTTATGTATAAATCAGCATGACTTTGTATCAGATGTACAAACTCATTCACGCTCATGATTCTAAGCCTTTTGTGTTTGCTCATGAATTATTAATGAGTTTCACGATGTTATACTCAGTATAATCTGAAATTACTTTGACCATTTTCTGTGACAAAAAATTCATTCACTATGTTATGATAGCAAGGTTAATCCATTATAACATCACAAGATGACGGTTTTTCAATTTATTCACGAACTTTTTTGAGCCATTAAATTTATCATTGCTCAAGGTGACAGTGTGCCCGCTGAACATAGCGATATTTAATTTCCTTTTATTACAGGTCTGGTTCAAAAACAGACGTGCGAGAGCTCGTAAAGTCAAAAGAGCGATCGAGAAAAAAACGTCAGAGGCGAAAAACAACGAGAACATCGCAACTGAGAAAGAAAAGGGGAAAGCAGAAGAGAGCGAAAAGACAGAGGAAGAGAATATAGCTAACAAATGTCATGACTAATTCCCAATATGGGGAGAAAATGAATATGGACGTATGATGATTAAAGAGCAAGGACGGATCTAAAGTCAAAAGCCATGCATTCGAGCAGTGAAGTTTGTCGCTTTGTGCTGAATAATCAGCGTGCGATATTGAATGATAATAGACCTTATTAGTATATGGACTTCAGAGATGTTGAGGAACATTAAAATTCATCTATCCGCAATTCCAATTATTTACCTCCAATGCAAGACTACAGCATATGATGAAAAGAATTAAAATTATTAACATTATTTTCTCACTTTGATGTAAATTCACATTGTAAACTGTAGTTGTGTAATAATGTTAGTAGAACCCGCTCATAGACGATATGTGTGGCAGTTTATTTTGACCGACAAATACGACAATCAACTAACAAGGTATTTAAATTATATGGACTGCATGCAGATAAATTGAAATAGCGCACATTAACATTAATAGCGCAGTAAAATATTTCGTGAACGTTTTGGTGATTGACGAAACCGATACTCCCAGGAAAGCGCGCACTTTGCCAGATCAGAATTTCCTGCGCAACATTCTTAATTGCTTGATACGTATAATGCCTTTAACAACCACGACATGACCGAACCATATGTCGACGAAGATTCGTGTAAATAAGTTTTACTTGTAAATTTTAGTAAATAAAATAGATTAGAGTTATGTAGTACCAATTTTTATCATAACTTAAGGTATTTCATAAAATAAAATAAAAAATTTCTGTTTTCACTGGCAGAAGGTACGCGCATGTTTAGATCAACACAATGCGGTCGGATCGGTGTGTCAATAATTGCAATTAGTTCGTTTTACTGCCTTAATTGTTTGATATCTAATGCTGTCATTACCAAAATATGATGGTTTTGGCAAAGTCAGTCAGTATATGTATAAACAACCGCTTTTCCTGGAGGGTATAGGGGAGCATGCAAGGGTCATCTTTTAATCGTTCAGGAGGGAACACCGGAAAATAACTTGTGCTGCACGGTAGACCGCCAATATACGCCAAAATCCAGCATGCTCATGAGCACGCTCAAATATATACCAAAATCCAATGAGGATACTGTATTTTGGTATATATGTGGGCGTGGAGAATCCCTAATTGTAGTATCTCATAAGCATGCACGCTCATAGTATATATACCATAATCCGTTGGTACTGGTCGTGCGCATCTGGATATTGTACTTTGGTACATATACGGGCGTGCTTATGAGGATCCCTTATTGTGGTGTCTCATAAGCACGCTCATATATATACCATAATCCGTTGGTACTGGTCGTGCTCATCTGGATATTGTATTTTGGTACATATATGGGCGTGCTTATGAGGATCCCTTATTGTGGTATCTCATAAGCACGCTCATATATATACCATAATCCGTTGGTACTGGTCGTGCTCATCTGGATATTGTATTTTGGTACATATATGGGCGTGCTTATGAGAATTCCTTGTTGTGGTATCTCATAAGCACGTTCATATATATATCATAATCCGTTGGTACTGGTCGTGCTCATCTGGATATCGTATTTTGGTACATATATGGGCGTGCTTATGAGAATCCCTTATTGTGGTATCTCACAAGCACGCTCATATATATATATATATATATATATATACCATAATCCGTTGGTACTGGTCGTGCTCACCAGGATATTGTATTTTGCCACATATATGTACGTGCTTATGAGAATCCCTTATGGTGGTGTCTCATAAGCACGCTCATACGCAATATGCTCAGGAAGCTGGATTTTGGTATATATACGGGGGTGCTCATAAGCATACATGAGATTTTGATCAATATATATATTTTTGATCAATATATATTTGGTATCTTATGAGCACGCCCATATATGTTCCAAAATCCAGCATGCTCATGATACGCTTATATAGGCCTACCAAAAACCGGTCATATGCTCAAGAGCATCATCAAGAGGGTACTGGATTTTGGTAATGGTATATATGCCAGGGTGCTCATGAGCATACTGAATTTTCAACATATATTAGGCAGCGTGCTTATGAGCATATGCCTTATATTTTGGTATCTCATGAGCACGTTCTTATATTTACCAAAAAACCGTGCTGGCTATAAGTATGCTGAAATTAAGTATTCCACAGTAATTGTTCCCGAAATGAGAATGTGCTGAAACTTCCCAGGCATGGAGTTTATGATATACTTAAAGTAAAATCACACAAAAAAGTCGGGGTCACCGAACTCATTAATAAGATATGACAATCACAATATACCACCTTCACCGGCCCCAATAGTGCGCCATCTTGACGCTCATTACGAGTAACAGCAAAATCACAACAGCCCGATATTTATTGACGTTTTTAGCTGGATTTTGCTTTAGTAAACCTATATCTATAAATGATCTATAAATGTCTTTTCCACATTTCTTTACATATCTTTCTTTGAGAACATGCATTGACAAAGGATTTTTTTTCGAGATCCAGAAATGATTTTTCTTTTAATTTCGGACATGAAATGTAAAATGCATTAAAGAAATAAATTATCAGTTAAATAACGGGGGTCACCGATCTTTTTAGGAAATTGTGGCATTAAAACGTGAAGTACAAGTAAATAAATATACTACAGACACAAGGAACCCTAGATACACTTTTGCATGCCTTTTTTGAAAACATTGACTTTAACGTAATTCTTTGCACGAATGTAGCCAAAGATGTTTTGAAGTAACATAAAATTGTCATAAAATGATTAGTTTAATTTAAACGGTACGTATAATGGATGAAATTATAAGTTATAAGATGTGCGCAGTAAAAGTGCGCAATGCAAAACTGCGGAATTACCTTAATGCGGTATGCTTTATATAGCCACAAACTACCGTGGGTATAACGGCTGGACTGCTAACTATCATTCACTCTCATCTGGGTTTGATCCGGACTGAATGAGGGCCGGAGGGGAGGGGGTGTTTTTTTGTTGCTCACTCCCCCCCCCCCCCCAAAGGGAGAAAGCTCGCGACGGCGCTGGGCTCAATACACAATCCTGAGTTTTATCTCCACATATATGTGAGTGATTTATCTATGCACGGAAATTTTTTTCAAAAAGCAACAAATTAAAGTTAAAAAACTCTACATATTCAAGTGAAAATTCGTCCAAAACGTACTGCTTTGCATTCGACACAAAGCACGTCGGTAAAAAACACGAAAATATGAATTTCTTCTTTCTTGCTTGCAACGTGGCGTACTCCAATTGTTTTGCAATGTGGATTTTCAATAATTTCAAATGCTCGGTATAAATTGTTGCTACCCAATGTGGGCATTTTACTCTTGGAGATAGGCGGCCGTGACTGAAGCATTGTATGTCTTTTTGGCTTTGATTTTTCTCTGATACAAACAAGCAATCGTCTTCGTTCACTAGACCACAAGCAGTATTGCACGAATTAGCTTTGAATGGTTCCCAATCAATGATCAAAGTGTCTTTATGAAGAACACTGTCCAATCTACCTTCTGATATAGCTCTTTGAAATTCCATAATATCCATACTCCGAACTTTCTCATTTTCGCAAGCAAGTTCAGATCGATTGAAAAAAGTTGCTGAATTAACATAAAATGCGACGATTCCTAACTCCAGCACAAGGTTTTCGCCGGCAGATTTTCTTTGAATAGCTAACCGGCTAACATTTGTCGACATTGTGGTATACCGCTCTGTTATAACACTCGGGAAATGGGTTTGAACGTAGCGCTGTTCTGCAAGGATTAAAACGGTGCTAATTCCTTGACCGCGGTATTTCGGATGAACTCGCAAACTTTGGCTCACTACCGTATTTCCCCCATCGACAATATGAAAAGCTCGTATTCCTATAACCGCCCCTCCCTTTTCGGCGACTATGACTCTTCGATTCGGTTCGTCAAGCCATCGTAGAAAGACAAGGGGGAGATAGTCGTGTCCTTCGTAGATGCCTTTTGATAGTTCGATGATGGATGCCAAGTCGGTTTTTCTTGCAAGGCGAATTTGAATGTCCATGATTTCGAGAATGTTTGAAAAAAATGCTGACTAGGTTGTGCAGTTGGCGATATGTAAATATAACTGTCTAAATGCATGTTCATTATATATGCCATGTGGTGTGAATGCAGGTGTATGGAGACGAGCTAGTCGCAATTAATTTCTGCCCACTTGACACATTTGCACCGTAAATTCACTGTAGTTGTTGTATCAAAACGTAGGCCCATGATGCAAGCCCACGCAAACACGATTACACGACATCATAGGACATAGAAAACATTATTGTGAAAAGGCGCTAATTTTATAATTTCGTATTCAGGAACGAATGTATGCCCAAAGGGAGTGTTCATTATCAGGGACGCCGGAACTGGGGGGCAGGGGGGGCGGCGGCTGCCCCCTTGCCTTTTGCTAGGGGGGGCAGGGGGGGCAGAGGTGCCCTTTTAGTTGTAAAATACTACGTGATAAATCACATTTCCAACGATGCTTTTTGTAGGAAAATCATGAGATTCAGGTAATTTATAGTTTATATATAAAAATTTTGGAACATTTTTGGAATTTAGAAAAATATTTTGAAGAAATGGCGAAAATTTAAGATATGCGAAAAGATTTTTGTCTTCACGAAAAATTTTGGTATGTTTTTGACCAAAAACTTTTTGACCCCTAAAATGGTACAGACCGAAATTTTTTTGGCGATGGGGGGGGAGGGGGTGGGGGGAAGTCGCCATAAAAATTTCGATTGAAAAAAAATTTTCCGGTAGATTTTGAATTTTTGCTCTATAGAGGTGCCCTTGGTGTGCGTCCGCCCCCCTTTGCCTTATTATCGTTCCGGCGTCCCTGTTCATTATTTATGGTTTCGGGGAAGTGGTGGTGAAATCGTAGGGGGCGAGGCAAAAAAGTTTGGTATTTGTTTTTGGGGGGTCACCAGAGTTTGAGGAATAATTGGGTGGGGGAGTCATGAAAGTTTTAGTTCTGGCAATGTTTTGACCTCTTTATGAGTCTTGCTGTTGCCAGAGGGGGAGGAAGGAGGTGTGAAATGCAGCCCCCTCCCCCTAAACCATAAATAATGAACACACGCGCAGGCCAACAGACACTTTATTAGGCTTTTAGAATGTCGACTTCATGGTTTTGTATATGATTTTGGATGGTGAATTGGGTACAGAGTTATCGCGTAGCTAACTAGACCCGCCCGCTTAACAATAACTTCAAATTAAACGTCTGCTTTGCCGGCTATTTAGTGGCCAACGGGTAGAGCAGCGATCTAGTTAAAATGTCAGTGAAAAAGATTAATATTCGACCAAAAGAAATTATTTTATACTCGAATGGCAAAATTCACACATTTTCTTTCAATTCATAAAAACGTAACATAATTAGCAGTAGTTTAAATACCCCACGCGCACATTTGCCTGCATTGTCATTTTCTCAAGTCACTGAGCATAAAATTGAAATAAGTTTGGCTTTATTTATACAGAGAGCTGCAGTTGCAGTATGGCTTTGTCGTTCATATATTTTATGGGTTTGATGATATTCATTTAACTTGTTAAAATAAAATTAAATAACTCCTAAAGTTATTAATTATAAGTTGTCTTCCTACAATTTGTTTCAATTTCTTCCGCAAATTAACGAATAATTTTATTAAATATCGAAAACCTACCGCCAAATTTTTCCCTTCTTTTCATCGGCCATTGAAACGTCCTTATTCGCTTCCGTTGAAAGACCCAACACATTCTTGAACACATTTTGAGTATCCAGCTTAGAGACGTTGTCAAATTAAACTCAAAAAATTAAAATATTAAAGAATGTTTTTTAAAAATTGAAGATTTTTCAAACTTCGTTGTTTTTCCCGCCACTTTTGTTGCTTTTAACTGCGTGTAGTCACGCGTGTAGTCCACGAATAGCGCAGAATGAGGATGCCATCAACTGATCCTGGGAGGTTGGGAGGGCAAATTTTCCTTACAAGAGCATTTTTCTATATATTTATGAAATACAACAGTTTATGAAATACAGATACATAAAAATGCATTATACCAAACAGTGTTCAGTTTATACTTTGTTACAGTGGCCGTATAAAGTATACTGGTCAAATTTATATTTGCTTGCTATTCAAATTTAATGTTGTTATTCACTGGAAAATTCCAAATTGAGTTATAATTAAACAAGTTTATTTATAATACTTTTATTAGAATACACTAGTATTATGAGAACTTATAGTTTTGTCTCTCTTAAAGAGAAACTTTTATTGTCATATTTCACCGTCTTTTTTTGCGTGCCTCGAAGTAGCAAAGATCGTCCAACAAGTAAAATCATTTCCCCCTCATGGGCAAGTGTCAGAGCCGTATGCATTGTCCTCGTACTGGTCATCACATCTGCGCCTGCGGCGATCATGACAGCGGCACATGGCACGTGATTCGCCACCACCGCGCAATGCAATGGGGTGAATCCGGCCTGGTCTTGAATGCCGACTTTTGCACCCGCATTTATCAAAATCTGTGCGCATTGGTAGTTTCCGACACTGCAAGCCGTATGAAGCAAGGTTTTTCCGTAATAATCTCTCGCGTTTAAGTTTATGCTTTTAGAGTTTATAAAACTCACAAGTTTATGTCGAATGTCTTTTGTGATTGCTAGTTCAAGCTCAAATCTGGTCACCAAAATTCGTGAATCTCTTTTTGTTATCTCACTGCTGTGCCTGAATTTAAAGCTATTTTTTAGTCTAGCGGTAACGCTTGCCCCGGTCGGCGTTTTGTCCACGGGTTTTGTCCCATACCTTTTGTCCCGGTGATCTTGATCAGCTTGAGAACTTAGTGTATTTTGGTCCGAGGGAATAAGATTATCCGGACATGATAATCGGTTAATCACCTTAGGGCGCGATTTAGCAGCTACAGACAAACACGAGGAGCTTAAACTTCTTAATAACAAGGGTTTAGACTTAATCTTTTTCTGTTCGCTTTTTTTTGTGCGGCTAGCTTGTGAAGCGCTTTCGTGTTCAGAGCGCTCGTGGGTAGGCATAAAGCACGGTATCTTTCTGTCACATAACTTTTTGAAGGAGTATTTTTTCTGTTCTTGTTGCTGTGTTGTTAATTTTGATGTACTGAATGACTTTGCGTGCTTGAGTGTTTGTTCAGGCTTACTTTCATGTTCTTCTATAGTCTGACATATTCCTTGGAGTTGAAACGCAGAGGTCGTTCTTTCAATAGATGGATGTGAGGATTCCTGCTTCCTTACACTATGAATAGAGTTCACGTCTGTCTCGCTCTTTAAACATGCTTTTTCTTGCTCAAAAAGATCTGTAGTCGAAACCCGCATCGGTACAGGTCTTCGATAGTCTTTCATGTCAAGATTACTTGTACTATAGCTTCGAAATACCTGTCTTGTGCGCGGATATTCCCCGCATAAATTCATCATTCACTATGAAGGAAAACTTTCACAGCTTATTCAAATAGCGTAAACACCAAAATCTCAGCTCTTTGACACACTAGAAACAGCTTCTACTCTTGAAAGACGTGCCGTGTGAATGTTTGAGCCTAACACAAACTCGGCATCAAAGGAACTGACCGAATACTTTTCTTTAGCGAAAATTTTCGTGGGCGATTTCACAAAGCCCGTAATGACCTGGACATTGTTCGATAACGAATTTACGATAAACAAACTTGATGGGTTTCTAGGGAGACAAAATGCTAAAGACAAAATAGAAAAGCATTCGGTCATTATAGGATAAAGCATTGTCTAGGAAGCAAGAAGTAATTTAGATTGAAGTAATTTAGATTGAAAAGAGAAACAAAATCGGTCATGCGGTTGGCATGTTGTGTGCATGATAGGATCATGCATCTGCATGGCACGTGGTTAGATCTGGATGAGGTAGTAAAATGTAGCTCGGCAATTTAAGATATACGTACTGTAGAACCAATTCAATGTGAATAGAGACATATTAGACTGGTTTACACTATCAAAGTTTCTGTGATCACAGTAGAAATTTTGGATCGGTCCGGCGGTCTGTGGCTATCAAGTATGCCAGATTTCAGTATACTTTTTAGCTACGGCGGTCTGTGGCTATCAAGTATACCAGATTTTAGTATACTTTTTAGCCACGGCGGTCTGTGGCTATCAAGTATACCAGATTTCAGTAAACGTTTTAGCCACGGCGGTCTGTGGCTATCAAGTATACCAGATTTCAGTATACTTTTTAGCCACGGCGGTCTGTGGCTATCAAGGATACCAGATTTCAGTATACTTTTTAGCCACGGCGGTCTGTGGCTATCAAGGATACCAGATTTCAGTATACTTTTTAGCCACGGCGGTTTGTGGCTATCAAGTATGCCAGATTTCAGTATACTTTTTAGCTACGGCGGTCTGTGGCTATCAAGTATACCACATTTTAGTATACTTTTTAGCCACGGCGGTCTGTGGCTATCAAGTATACCAGATTTCAGTATACTTTTCAGTTAGCCACGGCGGTTTGTGGCTATCAAGTATGCCAGATTTCAGTATACTTTTTAGCTACGGCGGTCTGTGGCTATCAAGTATACCAGATTTCAGTATACTTTTTAGCCACGGCGGTCTGTGGCTAAAAAGTATATCAGATTTCACTATACTTTTAGCCACGAGGGTCTGTGGCTAAAAAGTATATCAGATTTCAGTATACTTTTTAGCCACGGCGGTCTGTGGCTAAAAATGTAGCAGATTTCACTATACCTTTAGCCACGAGGGTCTGAGGCTAAAAAGTATATCAGATTTGACAGATTTCAGTATAGTTTTTAGCCACGAGGGTCTGTGGCTAAAAAGTATACCAGATTTCAGTATACTTTTTAGCCACGGCGGTCTGTTCCTAAAAAAGTATATCAGATTTTACTATACTTTTAGCCACGAGGGTCTGTGGCTAAAAAGTATATCAGATTTCAGTATACTTTTTAGCCACGGCGGTCTGTGGCTAAAAAGTATATCAGATTTCACTATACTTTTAGCCACGAGGGTCTGTTGCTAAAAAGTATGCCAGATTTCAGTATACTTTTAGCCATGAGGATCTGTGGTTATAAAGTATACCAGATTTCAGTATTCCTTTTAGCCACAGCGGTTTGTGTCTATAAGGTATATGAGTTCAGTATACTTTATGGCGACGGCAGTTTGTTGTTATAAAGTGTAACTGATTTCACTTTACCTAGTAGCCACTGCGGTTTGTGGCTGCCTATAAAGCATACCGGATTTCAGCATCAGTTAATATAGTCACGGCAGTCTGTGGCTATAAAGCATACCGGATTTCAGGATGCTTATAAGCAGGCCCGTTTGTGGCTATAGAAGCATACCGGGTTTCACATGGACGGACTTGCAAGTGTACCCAAAACAAAAGAGCGGGTTAAATCATAGGTTAAATTTAGCGCTGGGAAAAACCCAAAAACCATGGTATATAAAAGGTTTACATGAAGTATGCGTCATGCACAATATGGCGGCCGAAAGTTTATTTGAAAATAAGTGTAAATTTTCAGCTAGAAACCTTCTTTGGGGGACATTTTTCAAGTTTGTTCTTTTACAGATTGTTATAACAAGCTAGGTGGAAACGTCTGAAGCATGGCGGAGAAGCGAAAAATTGGAGCCTCGCTTAGCGACAGTGACGATGAAGTTTGCGATGTCAAAAGACGAAACACCTTCGTTACTTCAATGTATCAAGAAAACGAAAGTAGTCCGAGTAAAGGGATGATGGTTAATAGTGACAGTACGGATGGCTCAAAATCTTTTTCGGGCTACAATGATTTCTCCTTAAAATTGATGGTAATTTTTTTTTTAATTTAATTAAAGAACATGAAATGCAGTAAAACTTTATAAAGTGAAAGTAAATTAGTAATTCATGTTTCAAATAACCAATGATTCAGCAATATTATCAGAATAGGCATTATGTTTACGCTTTATATATCCATTGCATTGTAACATTTTCGTAGCATTGAGAATGTTTTTAAAGCTTTCAAGATACCCTTGTTTTAAATTCAGCATGCTTTTTTAGAATCACAGCTAGTGGAAGTGGAACCAATGCCGGATTTTGGTGGAAATAGTGAGGGAGGTGGAAAAAAAATTTAGGAGAGGTGCAAATGTCTAGCTCACGACCCCCATGGAAAGTTAGGCCAAAGGCAACGACGTGACATATTATGCATGTCTACAGTGTACATATGTATCAGTGTATTAATGGATTGTGACTGTATACAACTCATCCAATTTTGCCCTTATTACAATTAGTACAAAGTTTCTTTCAAAACATGGCATTAAAAGGGTACTTGATACAGAGATGAGTGGCTATCACTGTTTCAATTTTACAGAAAAACGTTCTTATGAAGTGTAGACCTTAAGCAACTAAAAAATGACAAATTTTCACTTTGATCTATCATTGAAACTTCCCCAAGGGGATAACGTTTCAGTGGGGGTGCAAAAAATTCTCAGCCTGGGAGATGCAAGACAATCTTAGGTGAGGTGCAGACCTCCTCTCAAAATCTGGCCATGAGTGAAACTAGGGTGAATTCCACCATTCAGCCCTCGAAAACCGTCAAAGTTGAGGTCGGCAAAAAAATGCCGACCTAAATCTGACCTAGGTCGGCACGTCTCACGTATTTACAAATCATTGAAATCGGAATATAAAGCATGTTTTTCAGCAGAAATGCGAACTACAGTAACACTACGGCTTTTCTTTTGAAGTCGATCTTACCTAAATTATATATAGAATACCCATCAATTTTTAAACCTTACAACGAAGTGTGTTTAGTTAATCAAACTATGAAACTACGAATTGAATTCTATATTTCGCTGACTTTTTAACAGCAATCAGCACCAAAAAATTCTTATTTTTGCTGAATTAAAGTTGGCAAAAATTTGCCGACCTGGGAGGTTGATAGGTCGGCATTCGCAGGGCCGGATTTACGTCGCGTGAGGCCCGTGGCAGATTTTCAGCGCGAGGCCCCCAAGTTGGAGCCCCAACCCCCTCCTCCCCTTTATGAAAACCTTTGAATTCAAAGACACATAATTGCTAAATAATTGTTTTCAAATCACTGCAATTTCGCAGCCAAGCTAGCAGGCCACCAGGATTTCTAAATAATTTTCCGTTACGTTAAAACTGGTTTCAAACATCAATGAAACCTTTATATTTTGCTAATATGGGTGCTTGATTGCTTGAACAACCTGGATTAATTGTGACGATTTGTTGGATATAATTGGGTCTTACAAACACATTTTCAGTATAACATAACAAAACGTTAACGATTAACATGGCTAAAAATAGCACAAGCATTGGTGTCTATAATCAGCGCAACTGGAGATTACATGCATACGGGTATTGCATATTTTCCTGGGGCCAACTGCCAAGCCTTAAAGGGGCCCTAAATGCGCAAGGTCCCTAAATTCGTGAGGCATCTAAATTCGGAAGGCACCTAAATTGGGCGTGTCCCAATAGGAAATGGGCGTGTTCTCGTAAGAATGGGCGTGGTACAGTAAAGCGCGAGGCCCCCATAAGCGCGAGGCCTGCGGCATATGCCGCATCTGCCATGTGGTTAATCCGGTCCTGGGCATTCGGCAATGCCGACCTCGTTTTTGAGGGCTGACCATTTGCTTAAACATGAGTAAAGCCTTGGTCAAGTGAGGATCAGAGTTGCAACTCTCACTTGCATTTCACCACCAACCGTCATCAACTTTAAACTGGTTCAACTCTGAGATTTGAGGAGAGTTTTTGCTATGTGCATGTGTTTGCCCTACTTCCTATATTTTCAAAAACATTCCCAAAATATGAAATCCTAACCAAGTCCTAAACTTGTGTATTGTAGGGCAAGATGGGTTTCCAAATTGGCGAAGGCTTGGGAAAGTTTGGTCAGGGTCGTTCAAATATTGTCGAAGCGTCAAAACAAAGAGGAAGGCGTGGTCTTGGATTTGAAATCGAAGGACTCGAAGCTGACGATGTGGAGTGGGTTGAAACAGATAAAGAGGTAACAGAGAATTAGAATTTTGAAGAACGGCTGCTTGGGTGCCTAAAAGAAACACAATAAATAGTGATTTCAAAATTCTTAGGAAACAAAGCTGTGTTTATATTTACAGAGTGTTGTAAACAGATTTTGCTAGGCTATATTTATGGCACCTATAGCAGATTGGCCTCATTGGCATCTGTTATAACACACCTCACAATGCAATAGTAAATTCAGCCCCTCATGAATACACACATGTCACCCCCCCTCCACCCCCCACCCCCCGACAGAGGATTCTCTCACCTTCAAAAATACCTTGCGTTGTAATAGCATTTTGTTTTTTAGGTGGAAGTCCGGGAGACACCAGATTGGATTCCTTCATGTGAACTTGATCCACCAACCAGAAATGATATGAACGATTGGATGGATGTAAATCAGAAAAAGACGATAATAAGTGATGAAACAGAATTTTGCAGTGAAGAAATTTTGCATGGAGTTCTTACGTGTAAGGTAATGATGCCTTTTAGATTGACTGAAAATAAAACTATGCCTGCCTACTCTAAATAATTCTGGGTGAATTCCATGTTTCTTGCATTAGACAGAGTAAAATATTAAAGTAGGGCACATTGAGGCATAATGCAACTCAATGGGTTAATTACAAATTTATCATAATAAATTTTATCACTGCACATTTTTACTGTTTATCTCTGCACACTTTCATTTTATCATGAGTAAATCCATTTACCAAGTCAAATCCGAAACAATCTGAGCCCGAACTCGTCAATTCTGAGCCCGAGTCATTAAACGTCCGAGTCACATAAAAAAAGATGAAATTGAATAAAATTCACAAATGAATCAAATAGGGTCAGGGTTACTGGTAGAGTTAGGGTACTAAGTCATTGAACTACAAAGACCACTAAACAGTGACTTGGACATTTGACTTGGGGTCGGATTTGACTCTGGCTCGAATTTGACTCTATTTAGTCTATTAACCGACAAACTCACTTTAACCTCTAACGCACTCGAGCTTAAGCAAGCAATTCTTTTGGAGGGTGTAGCTCTGTTGGAGAGGTTCCGGCTGCTTAGTTTACTCGGCAAGCCGGCTTACGATGAACTCCATTCTGCGCAGCTGTCTTCTCGGTAGAAGAGACTTTCAGCCATCCCAGCATCCCGACTTGACTAATATCAATGATGCCTAGAATTAGCCTCTCCAAGGACAGAGCTAACGTCACACCACAGGTGGAAACGGAATTAAATAGAATAGTAACATAAACGTACGAGAAATCTTACCTGGTAAGCATACAAAGCCGAGCACAACGAACTATATGCACCTACCGACCAAAGGGAAACCAAAAAAAACTCGCTGGATAACGCAGG
>CACRXK020007041.1:2637-23712 GCA_902702795.2 Paramuricea clavata
GTATAAACTCTGGCGAAACCAAGTCCAGCAATCAATTAAATCGGCCCGATTTAAGTATTATGCCCAATCAGTTGAGAAACTAAAAACTTCCAATTCCTCAAGATGGTGGAAACAAATTAAGTCGTTGGGTGGTATATCTTCCAAAAGTTGTTGGTATAACCAATTACTTTCTAATGATATTCCTAATTGCCATGACTTGGCTGAAGTATTTAACTGTTTCCTTTCCGGTCTTACATCACATTTTACTCCTTTAACACGCGAGGAAGAACAATTGGATTTCAATGTACCAGGTGAATACCTCATCGACGCTAATAAAGTGTACAATGAACTCCGCAAAATTAAAACCAATAAAAGCCTTGGTCCAGATATGATACCTAACAAAATTTTGAAAGTCTTTGCATATGAACTTGCTCCAGTTATTACGGACATTTACAATTCGTCTATCATTCAGGGCGTGTTTCCGATGAACCTCAAACGGTCTATTGTAGTTCCAATCCCTAAAGTCTCACTACCTCAAAGCGTGGAGGACAATCTAAGACCCATATCATTAACGTCCCAAATTTCTAAGGTCATGGAGGGGTTCACCTTGACAAAATTATTTGCACAAATTGAGAGTAAATTGGACACGAAGCAGTTTGCGTTACCAGGGAAATCTACGACTCACGCCCTAACATACCTCCTGCACACCATTTTGTCTTCCCTTGAGAACACTTCCTGCTCCGCTAGATTGTTTTTTGCAGACTTTAAAAAGGGGTTCGATCTGGTTGATCATAATGTCATAATATGCGAGCTGGAAAATCTTGGTGTACATCCTGCCATAGTGAGGTGGATAAAAGCTTTTCTTAGCAACCGTGAACAGTGTGTGCGAATTGAAAACTCATACTCGTCGTGGAAGAAAACAAACGGTGGTCTACCACAAGGAACAAAACTAGGACCGCTACTTTTTGCAGTCCTTGTAAATTCTTTGCTCAAGGATTGGCCTGGGAGAGTCAAATTTGTCGACGATACTACGGTCTTGGAAATAATTCCACGATGTTCACCCAGCTTCCTACCAATTATCGTGGACCAAATATCCGATTATGCAAACGAACGAGGAATGAGACTAAATCCAAAGAAATGCAAAGATATGGTTATTACGTTTCTTAAGTATAAACTGGTAGAAAATGACATTTTTATAGGCGGCGATGTGGTGGAGACAGTCTCCAGTTTTAAACTACTAGACGTGTGGTTGACTAACAATCTTTCGTGGGATATACACGTAGATAAAATTTTAAAGAAAGCGAATTCACGCATCTATGCTTTACGCCTATTAAAGGAAGCTGGATTGAGCCCTTTAAACATTGTTCATATTTATTGTGCAGTTATAAGATCCCAGTTGGAGTATGCATCACCAGTTTGGTCCGCTCTTCCAAAGACATTATCAGACCTTATTGAGTCGGTGCAAAAAAGAGCTTTAAAAATCGCGTATCCCCATCTATCTTATGATGAAGCATTACACAAAAGTAACATTAAACTACTGAGTACAAGAAGAGAAGAAGCATGTAGGAAATTAATTAACTCACTTCGAGACCAAGATTCGCCACACAACCCTTTAACTGCAATAGTTAAATCCGGTCTACCAGACCGAACTCATAATTATGATCTGCGTAATAATAATCCGCAACTCTTACCGATTATGTCTGAACGGTTAAATAACTTTTTTACCATTAAATATAGTTAACATTTTATTAATACATTTTTATAATAGGTAGTTAATAATAAGTATATAACATTGTTAACGTAAATTTTAATGTTTAATATTGTAAATATCCTTTCCATGCAATTCAGCTTTAGCTGCAAAATGGATTTTATTAAACTAATAATAATAATAATATTAGCGTGCTTATGAGAATCCCTCTCATAAGCACGCTCATATATGCTTGCATTAGCGCGCTTACACAGAGGACACCTTATTTCGGTATCTCATGAGCACGCTCATATATGTGGCTAAAAAGCATATCAGATTTTAGTATACTTTTTAGCCACGGCCGTCTGTGGCTAAAAAGTATACCAGATTTTAATATACTTTTTAGCCACGCCAGTCTGTGGCTAAAAAGTATACCAGATTTTAATATACTTTTTAGCCACGACGGTCTGTGGCTAAAAAGTATACCAGATTTTAATATACTTTTTAGCCACGCCAGTCTGTGGCTAAAAAGTATACCAGATTTTAATATACTTTTTAGCCACGACGGTCTGTGGCTAAAAAGTATACCAGATTTTAATATACTTTTTAGCCACGCCAGTCTGTGGCTAAAAAGTATACCAGATTTTAATATACTTTTTAGCCACGACGGTCTGTGGCTAAAAAGTATACCAGATTTTAATATACTTTTTAGCCACGCCAGTCTGTGGCTAAAAAGTATACCAGATTTTAATATACTTTTTAGCCACGACGGTCTGTGGCTAAAAAGTATACCAGATTTTAATATACTTTTTAGCCACGCCAGTCTGTGGCTAAAAAGTATACCAGATTTTAATATACTTTTTAGCCACGACGGTCTGTGGCTAAAAAGTATACCAGATTTTAATATACTTTTTAGCCACGCCAGTCTGTGGCTAAAAAGTATACCAGATTTTAATATACTTTTTAGCCACGACGGTCTGTGGCTAAAAAGTATACCAGATTTTAATATACTTTTTAGCCACGCCAGTCTGTGGCTAAAAAGTATACCAGATTTTAATATACTTTTTAGCCACGACGGTCTGTGGCTAAAAAGTATACCAGATTTTAATATACTTTTTAGCCACGCCAGTCTGTGGCTAAAAAGTATACCAGATTTTAATATACTTTTTAGCCACGACGGTCTGTGGCTAAAAAGTATACCAGATTTTAATATACTTTTTAGCCACGACGGTCTGTGGCTAAAAAGTATACCAGATTTTAATATAATTTTTAGCCACGCCAGTCTGTGGCTAAAAAGTATACCAGATTTTAATATACTTTTTAGCCACGACGGTCTGTGGCTAAAAAGTATACCAAATTTTAATATACTTTTTAGCCACGCCAGTCTGTGGCTAAAAAGTATACCAGATTTCACCATACTTGAACAATGGATTGGTGAATCAAACTGAAAAGAAGATGAAAATGCAAAATGGGGGCACTGGATGACTTTTGCTCAAAAAATATTTTGTAAATATTACTTAATATTAATAGCCAGGTTAATTTTTGATGAAATTTTGTTCAGTATATATTTTCTCAGTTTACAGGGAAGGGCTGCTGCTTTGTATAGAGAATGCACACTCCTTCGCACCCCCACACTTCTCCATGCCTACGGAAAATGTGAAATTATGAACAATCAACATTGTATTCACACAATAAGAGGTCATTCCAATCATGTCCATTATTCAATGCAAACGACGGTACTAATCAGCGTTGCCAACTATAATTTTGTAAAAATCACAAGTAAGCTCCCAAAATATCCTCAGATTCCCTACAAATTCCCGATATTCTCACTTTATACGTCATTTAATTTAGGTGGTGTTCGTGCCAATTTCGGGTAGGATAGCTTCATACGTCATGATGTAGAAACGAAATCTGACATCATAGGGTATAAATACTAGTGGACGAACCCTGAATTTTTAGCAGAATTGTTTATTGGTCAATTTTACCAAAAAATCGATTTCTAAATTTTAAACTTCCCTTTCTCAAAAAATCCCCCCCAAAATCCCGAGATTGACTTTTAAAAATAAAAATAAAAAAAAATCCCAACTGCTTCAAAAAATCCTGAGATCTCGGGATAAAATTTGGACTTGGCAACGCTGAACCCCTTATCAGTGGCGGCGCCACCACGCCAGACTTCAGAATTTGGGGGCATTTAGGGGGCAAAATCATATTTTGGGGTGCAAGATATAATTTTTAAGAAGGTACTACTATTTTCCCATGCCTTTGTCACATGACTTTCACCCCACCCAGGAGATTTACCCCCTCTCAAAAGGGGTCGAATACCCTAGGAATATCGCTCCCCCTTTAGGATATTCGCCCCTCATATATGCGATGTGGTTTATTCAAATAATTTCATCTTACTTCGATACTTTCATCTTATTGGTGCCTTACACGTTTGAGAATTTAACTCTGCAAAACAAAAGCTTTTTTGGCGTTTTTGAAACGTATTATTGGAGTATTGGCAAGTTTTACCATTCATGATTTGAAAAATGGTGCAAAGATTGGCATAACAATTGAAAAAGTGGGGAAATGGGGAAAAAGAAAAGTTCGTCCATTTTTTGACATTTAAAGTGGAGCTATATTTGCGTGCAACAAAGTAAAGGGTCAGGCCCTAAATTTTAGGCGACTTAATTTCTTTAATTAAAATTTGGTGATGAGGGATTATGTAGATATAAGTATAGTTTAATACCACTGAATAGATCTGCTTGTCGAGTGGTCGTCTCCTGGTGTTGCATGAGGAAGAAGCACGGATCGATCCCTGCAGTAGTCGAATTGTCGAAACCATCTTAATTAATTCCACCCGAGATGAGTTAAGTAGAAAAAAATGGAGTTAAAGCAAGTGTAGGCGAGATGGTCTAGTGGTAAGGACAAAGTGTTGCAATTGTGCTAAGCCAGGATCGATTCCTGCTGTAGTCAAAAAGTCTTTTAATCTCAGACATCGTTGCTAAAAAAAGGAGTTAAAGCAAGCGTAAGCGAGATGGTCTAGTGGTAAGGACGAAGTGATGCAATTGCGTCAAGCCTGGATCGATTCCAGGTTCTGTCGAAAGCATTTTAACATCAGGCGTCTTTGTTAGTTAATTCCACCCGAGACGAGAAAAAGTTAAAAGTAGAATAACAAATGGAGTTACAGCAAATGTAGGCGAGGTGGTCTAACGGTAAAGACGAAGTGTTGCACGTGTGAGAAGCTAGGTTGGATTCCTGGTTGTGTCGGAATCATTTTGGGCAGAGAAAGATTCAAATATAATTGTTTTAACTTTCACGTCTTGTTCGATTAGACATGCAGCTGTACAAATCTGTTTTTTTATTGCCTAATGATGCACAAATCAAGCATCGACAAAAGGCATAGGACCGTAGATTCTAAAAATACAATTTTCAGACTGGCCCAAATTCAAGTTTCTTCTACAGGAGCCTTCAAATTCAATAGAACATACTGTTCGGAATAGTATAATATTAACTGTCACGTCATTTTCAACTACACAGCTGGAAAAACTGCTTTTTATCTCCACGTACGGCCTAGTGATGCACGAATGAGGCATCGATAGAAAGCTTATGGACCGTAGATTCCAGAAATATAATTTTCAGCCTACACAAATTCAAGTCTCTGCCACAAGGGCCCAGTGGCGTAACGTTATATCAGGGGGCCCCCGGTTCAAAATTTTCGAAGGCCCCCCCCCTAGTAGAAGTGCCAAAGGCACGAGTCGAGCGCCGTATATGCACGAATTTTCTAGGGGGTCCAGGGCATGGTCATCCGGAAAATTTTTGAATTTAGGCTCTCTGAAATGCCATTTCCTGGACTTTGGGGAGAGATTTTACAGAATTCTGATGGTCATAAAACGACATTGTAACATATCAGAGGCCCTGACCAATGTTTTTGCTCTATCGCCTAAGCCTGGGGGCCCCCATTTAGGTTGGGGCCCCCGGGTTCTCACGGTCTGAGCCCATAGTAGTTACGCCACTGCAAGGGCCTTGAATTTCGATAGAACATCAGGTTCGAAACAACATAATATTAACTTTCACGTCTTTTTCCATTATGCACCTGGAATAACCTGGTTTGTTTCTTCATGGACTGTCTTTTGATGCACGAGTAAGGCATCTACAGAAAGCCTATGGACCATAGATTCTAAAAATACAATTTACCGACTGGCGTAAATTCACGTTTCCGCTATTGGGACCTTGAAATTCAATAGAACATCAGGTTCGAAACAGCCAAACCCTAACCCTCACTTATATAATTTTAACTTTCACGTCTTTTTCGATTACACAGCTGGAAAAAGCTGCTTTTTATCTCCACGTCCGGCCTAGTGATGCACGAATGAGGCATCGACAGAAAGCTTATGGATCGTCGATTCCAGAAATACAACTTTTAGGCTGGCGCAAATTCAAATCGCTGCTACAAGGGCCTTGAAATTCGATAAAACATCAGGTTCGAAACCGCATAATATTAACTTTCACGTCTTTTTCGATTATGCACGTGCCTCGAATAACCTGTTTTTTATCTTCATGAACTGTTTAGTGAAACACGAATAAGGCATCGATAGAAAGCTTATGGAGCGCAGAGTCCAAAAATACAATTATCAGACCGTGACAAATTCCAGTTTCTGCTGCATAGGCATTGAAATTCAATAGAACGCAAGGTTCAAAACAGCATAATATTAACTTTCACGTCTTTTTCCATTATGCACCTGGAATAACCTGGTTTGTATCTTTATGGACTGTCTTTTGATGCACGAGTAAGGCATCGACAGAAAGCCTATGGACCGTAGATTCTAAAAATACAATTTTCCGACCGGCGTAAATTCACGTTTCCGCTACGGGGACCTTGAAATTCAATAGAACATCAGGTTCGAAACAGCTAAACCCTAACCCTCACTTATAATTTTAACTTTCGCGTATTTTTCGATTACACAGCTGGAAAAAACTGCTTTTTATCTCCACATCCGGCCTAGTGATGCACGAATGAGGCATCGACAGAAAGCTTATGGATCGTAGATTCCAGAAATAGAACTATCAGGCTGGCCCAAATTCAAGTCTCTGCTACAAGTGCCTTGAAATTCGATAGAACATCAGTGCCTTGAAATTCGATAGAACATTAACTTTCACGTCTTTTTCGATTATGCACCTGGAATAACCTGCTTTTTATCTTCATGAACTGTCTAATGATACACGAATATGACATCGATAGAAAGCTTATGGACCGTAGACTCCAAAAAGAGGTGCGTCCATTGGAGAGGTATTCATATCCGTATTAGAGAGGTTAGGGAATTAGAGAGGTGTCCAGGCTAGAGAGATGTCTGCATTAGAAAGGTGTCTGTACTACTGAGCTTTCCTAAATCTACTCTAATTCTATTCAACATATTTTTAGGCAAAACCACCCCAGTATGACGTGGGAAACTCAAGAATTTGGTCTATAATAAGAAACTGGAGGAATTTAACGACATGGATTTTGTTACAGGATTGGATGCGAACGTTGTGCTGTACCCAGACATTGTTAAACTTAGCAAGAAATATTCTAACTTGGATTAAAATTATCTTTAAATACACCAGGCGGAAATCTTAGTTTAAAGATAAAGAGCAAAGCCCGGCAAATAAATTTAAAACCAAATATAATAAAAGTAAAAAAATTATTAACTAGCGTTTCATTGTTTACAATACAACATCTCATGCAGAGCAATCTAAATGAATTTACAGGGATGGTATATATATATATTTCAAATATTCATTAATAATTCATAAACCTTGTAGCAAATCATATCAGCCATAATATGTCATGTGGACTGACTTATATCCGATAAAACATGTGGCATTATATGATTGTTCATCCTAATTAGTATGATTATATAATGGTTCATCCTAATTAGTATTCTTTTGTAGTCGTATTTTAAGCTATTCAAAATACTCGTTGTCATGTTTTATCAGACATAGAACGCTCGGCTGCGCCTCGCGTTTTATATCTGATAAAACACTCCTACTCATGTTTTAAATAGTACTTACAAAATAATGGTTTAATATTACAAAAACGGTTGATTAGTTTGAAAGAACAAATGAATAGAAAGAATGGAAAACAACTTATCAGTAACTAGTTAATAACTAAAGATTAATATTAAGTGCATGGTTAGTATAGTTAAGGATAATACTACATAACTAAAATAACTCAAGAGGGGTAGATAAGAAGATCCCACTCAGAAGTGCCTGATGACAGGATTTTGAAATCAGAAGCGGAGACTGGGTGTTTGTGCATGTGTTTGTGAGCGAGTATACTAGACATGGTTGAGATAGAGCGTTCTTTTCCAGTAAAAGGCGAGACTCCCATAGTTATTTGCTGGGCTCTGCTCTTTATCTTTAAACTGATCTTTAAATATTGTTAGCGTGCATGAATAATTCCGATTCAATGACAATGTAGCGACTTCCAACCGAAGTTTTTGGACCAGAAACTGGTCGCCAATCGCTGCTAATCTTGCTGTCGTTGTCCTTCTCGCTCAAGGGTGGGTTGTAGCGAAGTAGTTGTAGTTCGCTACTGTAGCGAACTACAATTTTCAAGTAGCCAGTAGTTTTTGACTACTTTTTTAAAACAGTAGTTGTAGTTATAGCGAACTACATTTTGCCTAAAAATAGCCAAGTAGTTGACTACTTTTCAAAAAGCAAATCCGCGCTATTCGCTACTTTTTGAAATTGTTAGCAACTTGATAGAATAGCATGATATTGAGACACGGTTTGCTTAAAATCAATACTCAATAGTCAATTTGCACTCCTGAACACTGTAGTGCTTACAAAATTTGTTATAAATTTGTTATAGATGGCCATGCATAGATTACATTACAGCCTGAGTTAGTAGATGCTCCAAATATAGTAAAACTAAAACATATAGTGTAGCGAAATAGTTCGCTACATTTTTTAAGCAGTGGCTGTAGTCAGTAGCGAACTACCTTTGTTCAGAAGTAGCAGTAGTTGTAGCTGACTACATATTTTTGAAGTAGCTGTAGTCATAGCGAACTACAAAAATTTTGTAGTCAACCCACCCTTGTAATCTTGCTAAGGGGCAACGCTCTTCGGAGAAAGGCTAAGGCTCGTTCATGACTGTGTCCGAATTTTTATTTTCCAATAGGAGCATCGTTGCAAGCAATTCTTGTCTGTACGCGTAGAATAATAATATGCATATATCATTAAAATTCACAGACAAAACCCAACTATAACAAATTACGTGCATGCGAGTGAGCTTTTAGAATACGGGCGATATACTCTAAGAAAATGCCAGATGGCAACTTGTTACAGAAAATTCCCGCATCAAACAAATTTTGGCCAGTATACATTATCAGATTTTGGCGGGCCGTATATTCCGTCATGCACCATATACCAAATTGTCTTTGTGACAAATTACGGAGACAGTTCCACATAGTGGCACTTCTCATTGAATTGCAAATGATACTTGATTGCCATGCAGACAAGGTCACATATATATTTATGTCCACACAATATATTTTCACAATTCAAAGCGAGTTTATAGCGAAACATTTTTACGGCATTCTCAAGAATCCGCTGACAATATGCGGTTCAAGAATGTCGTTTTAATTTTGTGCGCTGTACAAGAGTGCGAAGGCTTTTTACTTGGAATTGAAAAGTCTTTTGATCTGAGCAAATTCCGAGGACCTGTACCAACTGATAAAGATGTTTATCGAAATGTGGTAAGCTATACGAATTATGTCTGAAAATATATCGTTCGTTTTGCTTCGAAGCAAGCGACCTTGCTCACCAGATTGCTATTGACATTACACAACGTATAAGATGTGTTCGCAACAGGATTGTAGCAAGCTTGTCAACAAATTGTAACAGTATGCTGTTATTTTATCAAGTCGCTACAGCCTGCAGGGTTGTCACTCGCAACTTGTTGAAAAATTGTCGAATGGCAGGACGAGAACAAGTTGTTGGAACAACTTGTAACAAGCCTGTTGATCCAGCAACCTCCTAGCAAGTTGTGAACAAGCCGTTGACAACTTGTGACAGGCTAGGAACAAGCAGTGCGAACACATCCTGTTGACAAGGTGAACATATATCGGTATATAATATACATACGAGAATATCACATTCATTTAATTAAGGTTGCATGCTTGTTAGAATAAAAATAAGCGAAATAACTAGATATGAAGTGTTGTGTATAGACGGCGCTGGAACGGCAAAACAACTTAAAAACTCAAGCGCCGTACAATATTTTAACAGTCATTAGACTAACATCACATAAATCAGCGGTCGAGGCGAACTTCGTCTACGAACGCAAGTTCATCTACATATCAAATCAATTTATTTCACCAGTTTTACATATATAGAATAAAAACAGATGCAATAGCGCGTATACTGGCAAGGAGCCCAAAGAGAAACTAAAAGCTTGTGGAATATACAGATGCTAATATAATTACAAGCGGCATAATACCATAATTGTTCTTGCAATTATAGAAAAGAAAATTAATGCAGAGCAGACAGAGAGAGATTGAGATGTAAATTATTAGATACTGGAATATAATGTTCACTGTTACATACAGAAAAGATAATTTTTCAGTTTAAGTTAAAAACATGAAGCATGCAGTTGAAGCATTTCGAATATCTTGGCTAAGAGAATAATTAAAGAACTTAGGTCCTTGCTAATTCACTGTAAATAGACCTTTCCCCCCTTTTAGTGAAATTTTGATCTAGACAAGTCTGGACAAAAATTTCATCACAGCTTGAAAGAGCATCACAAAATTAGTAATATTCTGAAGTTTCGTTGCGAAATGTTGGAAAATGCAGATAATATAGCCTTGCGAAGTTTGCCGTTTTTCAGTCATTTTGCATTACAAACGGGAAATTGATAATCAGATGACCAAACTGATTATCAATTTCCCGTTTGTAATACAAAATGACTGAAAAACGGCAAACTTCGCAAGGCTATATTATCCGCATTTTACAACATTTCGCAACGAAACTTCGGAATATTACTAATTTTGTGATGTTCTTTCAAGCTGTGATGAAATTTTTCTCCAGGCTAGTCTAGATCAAAATTTCACTTAAAAGGGGAAAGGTCTATTGCCGAGTATTTGTTATAGAGAAGGGCACGTAGTACAAATCAAAATTCTTTGTGTACAATAATTGTGAATATCAGTTTTCCGCAGAAAAGTGTCATCAAAACTTCGAGGGAGAAGGTTATTATAGTAGGAATACATGAATTTACCAAGGTTAAATAAATAAAGTTTATCAAATTTAAGAATTTTTAATTCTTTGAACATTGGGTCAGAGTGTGCATCAAATGCTTCTTTGACTTTGTTATATATACATGACTCATGAGTGCAAAAATCCAATGCCCATCGGAGCTTTCATGCAGTGACCGATTCGTAAGTCTATTGATTGTACCAACTTAAGGCTAGTTTCCACTCACGAAAATTTTTCTTTGTGTTAAAGTCATTAGTTCCAACCCAGAGCTCACAAGACAAAGAAAAATTTTCTTGTCCGTTCCAATCCACGGATAATTTTTCTGAGTGGAAATTAGCCTTTGCGGGACCTCTAGGAAGAACAGTTTAGAACTGATAGAGCTATCCCTATATTAGTTTAGTTTAGGTTTCCTCCTGTAGTAACACTGGATCAATAAGAGACGATCCTTACTGGACCTCTAAGAAGAACAGTTTAGAACTGATAGATCTAGAGCTATTCAGCATAAATAAAGTTAGTTTAGTTAAGGTTTCCTCCTGTAGTAACACTGGATTAATAAGAAACGATCCTTACCGGACCTCTAGGAAGAACAGTTTAGAACTGATAGAGCTAACCATATAAATAAAGTTAGTTTAGTTTAGGTTTCCTCCTGTAGTAACACTGGATCAATAAGAGATTATCCTTTCTGGACCTCTAGGAAGAACAGTTTAGAACTGGCAGAGCTATCCAGTATAAATAAAGTTAGTTTAGTTTAGGTTTCCTCCTGTAGTAACATTGGATCATTAAGAGATGATCCTAAAGGCTAGTTTCCACTCAGAAAAATTATCCGTGGATTGGAACGGACAAGAAAATTTTTCTTTGTGTTAAAGTCATTAGTTCCAACCAGAGCTCACTAGACAAAGAAAAATTTTCTTGTCCGTTCCAATCCACGGATAATTTTTCAGAGTGGAAATTAGCCTTTACTGGACCCCTAGGAAGAACAGTTTAGACCTGATAGAGCTATCCAGTATAAATAACGTTAGTTTAGTTTAGGTTTCCTCCTGTAGTAACACTGGATCAATAAGAGATGATTCTTACTGGACCTCTAGGAAGAACAGTTTAGAACTGGTAGAGCTATCCAGTATAAATAAGTTAGTTTACTTTAGGTTTCCTCCTGTAGTAACACTGGATCAATAACAGATGATCCTTACTTGACCTCTATAGGAGGAACAGTTTAGAACTGGTAGAGCTATCCAGTATAAATAAAGTTAGTTTAGTTTAGGTTTCCTCCTGTAGTAACACTGGATCAATAAGAGACGATCCTTACTGGACCTCTAGGAAGAACAGTTTAGAACTGATAGATCTAGAGCTATTCAGTATAAATAAATTAGTTTAGTTAAGGTTTTCTCCTGTAGTAACACTGGATCAATTAGAGACGATCCTTACTGGACCTCTAGGAAGAACAGTTTAGAACTGGTAGAGCTATCCAGTATAAATAAAGTTAGTTTAGTTTAAGTTTTCTCCTGTAGTAACACTGGATCAAAAAGAGATGATCCTAAAGGCTAGCTTCCACTCAGAAAAATTATCCGTGGATTGGAACGGACAAGACAATTTTTCTTTGTGTTAAAGTCATTAGTTCCAACCCAGAGCTCAAAAGACAAAGAAAAATTTTCTTGTCCGTTCCAATCCACGGATAATATTCCAGATAGGAAACTAGCCTTATGCCTAGACTATTTATCTTTACAATATTCATATATTCGTGTTCTGCCCGACGGATTTCTTTTGAAAGCGATTGTTTTTACGGTATGTAAACATGAATATATGAATATACACACCCCGAATTACCGTGTCTAGCTGCTCGGACATATTGACACTCATTTACATATCAAACAAACTGAGCTTTCTCCGGAACAAACCATAAAAACCAAGAAACTGAAAAATAAGTTACACTACAGCTTAAGGAGTTGTTTCATTCAAGAGAATAAAAACTTTCATGTCATATACACTTTAAGACTTAAAAATTTCATTTTAGAGCCAGTTAATAAAATCAAAAGGTTATCCATGTGAAGAACACTTCGTCCAAACCCAAGACAACTTTATTTTGAACATACAACGTATACCGCACGGTCGAAATCAGAATCACACGAGACACAAAGCAAAACCGGTCGTGTTTCTACAACATGGGCTATTGGCCGATAGCGCTTGTTGGGTTTTTAATTTTCCTGAAACCAGTCTGGCTTTTATCTTGGCTGATAATGGTTTCGACGTTTGGCTTGGAAATTCGCGAGGGAACAGATACTCGAGAAGAAATACACATCTGTCACCTGATTGCTTGAAGTTTTGGAAATGGACGTGAGTACTAGCAGTTTGAGGCAGGCAGCGAGGAATGAACATGGGCGGATCTAGCCTCATCTGCAAGGAGGGGTGCATGTTTTCCATGAGGGGTGCTGCATGAGGGAGCCACACTGCCCACTCTCCTCTGCAGTCTGCAACGCTACTATCCCAGCATTACCATTATTTGAGATGGCCGAATCTGCATTTTCGCCGTTCTGTTACGTTTTACATTATCTTTTGTTTATAAAGTTTACATCTGCTTTTATCACATATGCGTGACTGGACAGTTGCGGTAGCACAGTGCAGTAAATTTGCTTGTTAAAGTACAGTATATTAGAAATATGGATGTGTAATAATCTCAACATGTTTACACATTTAACCATGATATTTAAACTCCGACGAATAAATGAAGGAAGGACCGATGTAATAATATTCTTTACTGATATTTTTTGTATTGGTGTAATGTACTCAGGTGAATAAGATGCTTGTGATGTCACTCTGAGTGTATATCCGCACCGGGCAGGCTTGAAAACTATGCCTGGCCACGGTGGGAATCAAACCTACGACCTTTGGAATACTAGCCCAATGCTCTGCCAACTGAGCTACGCGGTCAGGTCAGTTCGAATAAGTGATATATCGGAACTGAGGAACTAGACTCAATTCCGAAATATCACCTACTCGAACCGACCTGACTGCGTAGCTCAGTTGGCAGAGTATTGGGCTAGTATTCCAAAGGTCGTAGGTGCGATTTTCACCGTGGCGAAGCATATTTTCAAGCCTGCCCGGCGTGGATATACATTCAGAGTAACATCACAAGCGTCATATTCTTTCCTATTTTCCAACTAGATTTGATGCTATGGCAAAGTACGATTTACCTGCAACTATGGATCATATTGAACGTACCACTGGACAAGATCAACTGGTCTACATTGGTCACTCTCAGGGAACTCTGATCGCGTTTGCTGCTCTGTCTACTAACCCTGAATTTGCAAAGAAAATAAAACTGTTCATTGCCCTCGCTCCTATTGTCACCATTGGAAACATGATGGTGCCTTATCTCAAAACAGTGGCTGAAATTACTACGGTTTTTGGTGTAAGTATGGTCGTGATAATTGTGGGGGTGCTGATGATAATAATGGTCATGTTGGCGATGATGCTGATGATAATGGTGGTGCTGATGATGGTGGTGGTGGTAATAATAATGGTGCTGATGATGGTGGTGGTGGTAATAATAATGATGATGATGGCGATGATGGTGATGATAATAGTGATGGTGATGATGATGACGGTGATGATGATGATGATGGTGGTGATGATGGTGGTGGTGATAAGAATGACGGTGATGATGATGATGGTGATGATCATAGTGGTGGTGATGATGATGACGGTGATGGTGATGATGATGACGGTGATGATGATGATGATGATGGTGATGTTGATGGTGGTGGTGATGATGGTGGTGGTGATAAGAATGACGGTGATGATGATGATGGTGATGATGATGATTGTGATGATGATGATGATGATGGTGATGATGATGGTGATGATGATGGTGGTGGTGGTGATAAGAATGACGGTGATGATAATGATGGTGATGATAATAGTGGTGGTGATGATGATGATGATGATCGTGATGATGATGGTGGTGGTGATGATGGTGGTGGTGATAAGAATGACGGTGATGATGATGTTGGTGATGATGATGACGATGATGACGATGATAATGACGGTGATGATAATGATGATGGTGGCGCTGATGATGAAGATGGTGGTGGTGGTGGTGACAATGTTAGTGATGGTGGCGATGATGATAATGATGGTGGTGGTGATGAAGGTGGTAATGCTGATGCTGATGATGCTGATAGTGGTGATGATGATAGTGGTGGTGATGATAATGAAGATGTTACAATATAAAAAGGATGATAAGGATGATAATGATGATGATTCCTACATATACTGCACTTTAACAAGCAAATTTACTGTACACTGCTACAGCAACTGTCCAGTCACGCATACGTGGTGCTGATGATGATAATGGTGGTGGTGACGATGATTATAGTGGTGATGATGATGGTGTTGATAATGACGTTGCCGATGATGAGGAATTATGCTGATAATGATGATGACGCCGATGATGAGAAATGGAGGTGATGGTGGTGATGTGATGGTGGTGATGCTGGTGGTGATGCTGGTGATGGTGGTGATGCTGGTGGTGGCGATGGTGGTGATAATGGTGGTGATGATGGTGGTGGTGATAATGATGATGATGTTGATGACACTGATGATGTTGATAATGAATGGTGGTGGTGACGATGGTAGCGGTGATAATAATGGTGGTGGTGATGATGATAGTGGGCATGGTGTTGATGATGGTAAAGATGGTGTTGATAATGCTGATGTCATTGTGCAATCATTTTTCATAGCTCAATTTTACATTTCCAGGCTGTGGCACCAGTTATCGATGCACCATTTCTTCCTGGTAATGTATGGCGAACGCAGTTTATCGAGAAAGGTTTTTGCAACGGTTTGACAGAGGAAAAACTATGTTATCAAGTTGCGAAATTTTTTTTTGGAAATGACCCCACAAATGTAAATTATGTAGGTAAATATTTATAAGAGTTTTGACTTTCGATGATCTTGTAAAATAGTTTAGAACTAGAGAGATATCCCGTATCAACAAAGTTAGTTTTGTTTAAGTTTCTTCCTGTAGCAACACTGAATCAATAAGAGATAAATTTTCCTGGACCTCTAGGAAGAACAATTTGTCAGTTTAGAACTAGCCAGTATAATAAAGTTACTTTAATTTAGATTTAATCCAGTAATAACACTAAATCAATAAGAAATAATCCTTACTGGACCTCTAGGAAGAACAGTTTAGAACTGGTACAGCTATCCAGTATAAATAAAGTTAGTTGAGTTTTTTTCTTAATTTCAGAGTCGTATTCCCGTATTTCTCAACAGTTTTCCATCAGGGACTTCTTTAAGAGATATGGTTCATCTTGCTCAGGTAATTATACCATTCAATTAAACAGACGCGATATGCCACTAACTAAAAGGGCACCACAGAGATGATGTTTTTGTTGGCTTTTTTTTCAGTTGCTGGTCTCAGGAAAATGTCAAATGTTTGACTATGGTATCATTGAAAACTATCTCCATTACGGCCAGGTAGGGAATCTTCCATACTAGAGAAGTGTCTGAATCAGAAAGCTCTGTTCTAAAGAGTTGTCCGTATTATTGAGGTGCCTGTATTAGAGAGGTGCCTGTATTAGAGAGGTGCTTGTATAAGAGAGGTGTCTGTATTAGAGAGGTGTCTGTATTAGAGAGGTGTCTGTATTAGAGAGGTGTTTGTATTAGAGAGGTGTCTGTATTAGAGAGGTGTCTATATTAGAGAGGCGTCTGTTTTAGAGAGATGTCTGTATTAGAGAGGTATCTGTATTAGAGGTGTCTGCATTGGAAAGATGTCCCTTTATTAGAGAGATGTCTGTATTAAATAGGTGTCTGTATTTGAGAGGTGCTTGTATTACGAAGGTATCTGTATTGGGAGGTGTGTTAGAAATGTGCCTGCATTTGAAAGGTGTCTGTATTAGAAAGGTATCTGTATCAGAAAGGCTTCTGCATTGGAAGGGTGTCTGTATTAGAAAGGTGTCTGTATTAGAGAGGTGTCTGCATTGAAAAGGTGTCTGTATTAGAGAGGTATCTGCACTACAGAGGTGTTTGTGTTAGTTCTGCATATTCGGGGCTGTCGATATTAGAGAGGTGTCTGTATTACGAGCTTTTGTAATATATTCTAAAATTAGACACCATCATTTCAGGCAAAACCACCCCAATATGATGTGGGAAAGATCGACTTGCCTATCGCTATATTCTCGGGAGGTCACGACGTGCTTTCGGATCCGGCCGACGTCAAATTGCTGATACCAAAACTGAAAAATCTGATCTATAAAAAGAAACTGGAGGAATTTAATCACGTTGATTTTGTTATGGCATTAAATGCGAATGTTGTACTGTACCCAGACATTGTTAAACTTAGCAAGGAATATTCGAACTTGGTTTAAAATGATCTCTAAATATTGCCAGCATGAAGTATTCCTATTCAATCTAGCGAATATTAAGTTTCCCACTGAATTCCCCAATCGCTACTAATCTTGTCGTTGTCGTTGACGTTGTCGTTGTCGTTGCTGTCGTTGTCGTTGCTGTCGTTACTGTCGTTGTTGTCGTTGTCATTGTCATTGTTGTCGTTGTTGTCGTTGTCGTTTTCTCGTTGTTGTTGTTGTTGTTGTTGTTGTTGTTGTTGTTGTTGTTGTTGTTGTTGTTGTTGTTGTTGTTGTTGTTGTTGTTGTTGTTGTTGTAGTAGTTGTTTGTTGTTGTTGTTGTTGTTGTTGTTGCTGCTGTAGTTGTAGTTGTTGCTGCTGTAGTTGTTGTTGTTGTTGCTGTTGTAGTTGTTTGTTGTGTTTCTTGTTGTCGTTCTTGTTTGTTGTTGTTGTTGTTGTTGTTGTTGTTGTTGTTGTTGTTGTTGTTGTTGTTGTTGTTGTTGTTGTTGTTGTTGTTGTTGTTGTTGTTGTTGTTGTTGTTGTTGTTGTTGTTGTTGTTGTTGTTGTTGTTGTTTGAGAATTGATGGGAGTGCATACAAGTTGATGAAGAGTTGATGGAAATTTTTCTTTATGACACAAGAAATGTATCCTTATTAATAAAAGTTTTATCAATAAACTCGATATCTAATGCATGCATGTGAACATATTAAAATTTGAGTACCTTTTTTTATACATCTTGTATGAAAAATGCATGCTGACTTTAGGGACGGACGATTTGATTTTTGATGGTGAGGGCGCAAATCCAAACAATATCGGGCATGCTCTGAACTGATGAAAAAATATCGAGCACGGCAAATTTGTAAAAGTCTAAAACAAATATATTACAAAAGTTCGGGAAAAAAATTCGTGCGAAGCCGGAAATTCTCGACATCGTGCCAACTCTCGACATCGTGCCAGCAAATTCTCGACATCGTGCCAACTCGTGCCTTTGGAATAATTTGTTTTCAATTTGACCAAAAACGTTTTCTAGAATCATTGTTTGCTATATGCCGCGTTCTAATTTAATTACGTGTGGTTATAGTGCCCTTTCCATTTAATTAATGGCCTGACCGGTCAGACCCGAGGTTTTCAATCAGGTGCGAAACTTGAGGGGGTATGGGGGTGTGACCCCCTCTCCCCCCCCAAAAAACGAATCTTCTGGATTGGCAGGGCAATCAAAGATTTTAAATGATAGAATGTAGAGTTATGAGGTAAATTTATATGGCTTTCATAGGGGATTTAATAGAATGCAGAATCAAGCGATGCGTATTATACTATCAGCAAATCGCAAAACGTGCACGCAAGAAATGCGCACTAAACTGGGCTTATTGTCATTAAGCAGCAGAAGGCGCTTTCTTCGTTTGCAATTAGTATATAAAATTATATACAACATTGACTGTCCACAACAACTAATTGGTTATTTTAGTAGAAGATCAGAAACGCACAATAGATCCCTGAGAGACACCACGTTGTTGTGCGTAATTCCAACCAAATCGAAAATGGGCGAGTCATCATTTCAATGTTCGGCCGCGAAAGAATGGAACGCCTTGCCAAAACACTTACGAGACTTAAAGACTTTGTCCTCTTTTAAAAACAATATTTTTAAGTTTTTCTTAGAAACTGATGCTCACGAACATCGTTGTAGCATATAGTAACTCTTAGCACTAAATATATATATATATATATTTTTAAACATTTTTTATATCTATTCTAGTATTGCATGTGGTGTGGTTTTGTTTTAGATAATATATAGTATTATGGATGTAAACTATTTATATATTAATGCTGGTCATCGGTTTATACCAGCTGATATTTTGTTAGCTGATCGGTTTTTACCAGTTTAAATAAAGAAGTTATTATTATTATTATTAATTTATAGACCTAAATTTCACAGATATTGGTCCAAAAATAAGGGTTTCACCCATGTTTTAACACGAAGTTGTACGGAAAAAAATTTGACCCTTAATGTAACTGGTTTATGTCCGGAAAAGTTTTTTAAACATTTCTGGAAAAAATAATGGCCAGAAATAAAAATTTACTCCAGGGCATTATCGGTTTTGGCAGGGCAATTCTGAGAGATACCCCCCGAATTAAAAGGGACTAGTTTCGCCCCTGTTTTCAACGGAAAGATCTGCATGGCAGTGGCGCCGTGGCAAATTTCGAAACCGTCGACGGTCGAGCACATCATTGATGGTCGAACACATCATTAATCTCGTTCCCAGATTGCTTTTGAGGTGATTAGCGCGTACAAACCATTTGGTGACATATTGTACCAAGACGATGTCAGTGACTGAAGATTACACGCAGTATAAGGTTTCATATTTTTTGAAAAGATGGCGGGTAGCAGTCGAAAAGCAAAACAGCCAATTCGGTTTACTGGTTACTGCTCTTCGCACAAGTGTTGCAGTAACTATCTTGTAAAATTTACTTGATTATCTTAACTTTGAAGTGTCTAAGTGTCTTCACTAATTAAAACTCTTGTGAAGTGAAAAATAGAGAACCATCTCAAAACTAGACACAACAGAGTGACGTGGAAAATACCAACATTAGCAACAATATTATACATGCTATTTACAGTTAGCTTTAACATAATGTCTATCTATAATAATAATATATCTATAAACCTTGCACTTTTGATTAGTCCACGGCTAATGCTAAAATTGAAATATGATATATTTTGAGTGGTTCAAGTAAAAGTGAAATGTTAGTTATGGTATTATTAAGCTGTGCGGTTCCATTTTTACTTGAACCATGTGCACTCATATATATATTGAGCAATAGAAAACATATCAAGCTTTCTTTAAGGCCCTGTCACACTATTGCGTATGAGAGAAACGTATGAGAAGCGTATGAAAATTAATGAAATAATTTTCATACGCACAAAAATCCTTTGAAATGCCAGCGTATGAGTACCGTACATCTGGCGTATCTCTAGCGTATTCAGCGTGTGCCTAGAGTATGTTTATCGTATAAAGCATACGTTCGATACGCACAAAATTTTTGAACATGCTTTAAAAAAATTTTCTGCCTCGCCGTATGCCAGCGTATGCCACCGTATGCGACCGTGCTTGAAACGTATACAACCTATGTCTAACGTAGCCCTAGCGTATGTCAGCGTATATACCGGCGTATAAGTGATATTTTTCATACGCTGGCATACGATAGTACGATACGCAATAGTGTGACAGGGCCTAGCTTTAGTAACAAATCTTAGCGTATAGTGTTACTGGCGAGCACGTCTCCGACTGTGCCATTATATTTAATTTGCCTTAAAATTCGTTTCTTCGCTCTCGTGACTTCGTACGTTAAAAATACGGTAGGTAACTTGATGAATATAAAAAATTGACGCACGGAACTTTTTTGACCAAGTTACAGCAGCCGTTTACACAATATAAGCCAATTTTATCGGCCTTTACTGAAACATAACTAAGCCCACACTTAATGTGAAAAATCTGTTTATAACTCTGAATTCTTTTGTAGAATGAATAATAACCGAATTGGCTGCTTTGCATGCCATCTTTTCAAAAATCTGAAACCTTATACTATCATACTGCGTAAAATCTTTGCTGGCATCGATTGGTATAAGGTGTCACCAAATGGTTCCACGCGCAAATCACCTCAAAAGCAATCTGGGAACGAAATTAATGATGTGTTCGACCATCAATGATCTGCTCGACCGTCGACGGTTTCGAAATTTGCGGCGCCGTGGCCGGGGGGGCCAGGGGTGGCCATGGCTCCCCCTATTGTTGAGACCCGTCGGAAAATTGTCAATGTTGTCGGAAATTGTCAAAGTTGTCGACGGGGGGGGGGGGGGGG
>CACRXK020007042.1:0-23710 GCA_902702795.2 Paramuricea clavata
ATATGATGTGTAGATTTTGATATACTTTTTCTCTTGCATACCTATCATTTGATGCATTCAGTTCTAAAACTGCCTCTTTAATAGAACCACCAAGTAATGCCATAGCTAGACATAGAATACTGGTTGTCTTTCCTGAACCTGGTGGCCCCTACATAAAATTTATGTTGTAGCATAGCATAACATGTACATAGTGAAGGGCAGTAAGTAGTCATCTGGAAATGGGGTTGCATTATTAGTACTGTATGTTAAAAACTGCAGACGGTAGACTTACTGCAATAATAATGTTCGGTACATTTCCCTGTTCAGCAAAAACCTAGAAAAAAATACGATGCACTTGAAGAAATAGGCGCGCAATGGAGCCACTGTTTAAGTTACAGTTGTTGAAACTGGATGTGAAGGTTCTTGCTTCAACAGAAACTAATAGAAATTAAGTTCTTTTAACATAATATCAACTACCATGTCCAAAGCCAGACAAGTACTGACTCGTACCCAGTCGTCGATTACGATTTATATAGATCAGTGGACAGAGGTGTGCGTTGGGTAGACATATTGAATAATCAAGTTCTGTACACCAAAAATGTCTAGCAAAAATCAAGTTTCATGTGACAATAGACAATGTTTTTTTAACTGTTCATTCTTAATTGCAAACCATGGTGTACATCATTACCATCACCATAATCTTTATCGCCATCAACCTCATCACCACCATTACAATCATCTTTACCACCACCATCATCACCATCATCATCACCACTAATACCATCACCATCATCTTTATAACCATCAACCTCATTACCACCATTACAATCATCTTTATCATCACCATCATCATGATCACCATCATCACCACTAATACCATCACCATAATTTTTATCACCATCATCATCACCAGTAATACCATCACCTTTATAACCATCAACCTCATCACCACTATTACAATCATTTTTATCACCATCATCATAATCACCATCATCACCACTAATACCATCACCATCATTTTTATCACCATCATCATCACCAGTAATACCATCACCATTAACTTTATAACCATCAACTCATCACTACCATTACAATCATTTTTATCACCATCATCATAATCACCATCATCACCAGTAATACCGTCACCATCATTTTTACCACCATCATCATCACCAGTTATTAATACCATCACCATCATCTTTTAACCATCAACCTCATCACCACCATTACAATTATCTTATCACCATCATCATCACCACTAATACCACCATATTTATCACCATCACCACCATCATCAAAATCTTTATCACTATAAACATCAATCATCATCATTACCATCATCAATCATTACCATCATCAATCATCATTACCATCATCAATCATCATTACCATCATCAATCATCATCATCATTACTATCATTAATACAACCATAAATACCACCACCATCAAACAACCACGACAAAAACCTACCAGACACTGAACACAATATTTAATATACCTGCAATCGACTAACAGTGTCTTCATTCCCAACGATATCTTTTAACTTTGTTGGTCTGTACTTTTCAACCCTATAAATATAAACAATTACCAAGTGACCAGTCCGTTAAAAATCCTATTTATAATATTTCATAATTATTATTAAACATTTTATATAAGGCCACTACAAGTTAATCTTTAGTTTCTGGTCCGGCATTACCTTCGTTTAGGACGCGGGCGGGCGGGTGGTTAGGACTATAGGACATAATTACAATTGTGGCTTTGCCCACATTTTTGTGGTCTTTCTTGTCCCTTTTCATGCTAATTGTATCAAAATGTTATGAAATTTTACATAAATTGCATTTATATTATTTATAAATCGACATGTATGACAGATTACAAAGGATTTTACATATCAAAATGATCTATTAATATTTCTAGTTTTTTTACCTCGTAATCTTGATAAAACAGCGGTTTTACTACATTTTGCTAGATGTTTTTAGTGTAAATTGAATATTTATTGTTCTATAAGTTAAATCCTTCGCGAAAATTTTCAAGAACTAGAAATTAATTGTAAGCAACAAAATAGTCCTGAAATAATACTTTGCGAAGAAAGGACGCGGGCGGCGGACCAGAAACTAAAGATTAACTTGTAGTGGCCTAAACAATAAGATTGCATTGAACTTTTATAATTAAATAAAATTAATAACATGAAATTCTGTAGTTATTTCAAAATCTTACCAAGGAAGTTGAAAACCTTTTCGTTTAGCAGCGGTAGAGCTTTGTGTTTCAGTTTTAGCGTTTGAACTGCTTGCTTTTTCTTCCCAATCAATATCCATCGTTTCAATCTCTTCGGACGCCATTTTGGAAAATATTTCCCGCCAAAAATCTCCGCGAATCCACCACAGGGAGCTACTTCATGTATGCATATTATTTTGTCCCGAAAGAGCCCTGCGAGCAGAGAATTCTATAATTTGTGTGGGGGGGGTCTGCGTGTCAGCGATGAAACGTTTGTATAGCGGAAATTTCGCACTTTTACTGTAGTAATGGAATAGATATACCCTGGAGCCAGAGGGTATTTATTGGGACATTGCATCGCTCATATTCTTACGGAGCGACTTGGAAGAAAAACTGGAATCATTTGAAAATGTTACTGATATCAAAGTTGCTTTTAATTTTAGTTTATTAGGAAGTAATTGTCAAGATTTGGCTCAGAAACCGTCCAAGCTACCATCGTTGAAGACATAATAAATAATAAACAATTAATAAATGAACAACCATGTTATATAAAAACAAGTAATATATTTCTAATATTAAAACACTTCATATTTACATTCATGAAAATAACTTAGGTAAAGGCTCCACCTCAAATAAACATCTATTAATAACACACTTTTGTAATTACATATTGTTTTTCCTACATTCATACAGCACTTTATTTCCAGTTCACTTTTAAGGTTAACTGATTTTTTGGTGTACATAATGCCGATAATGAAACAATGTATACTTTACAAAAGCACACACGTAAAAATCTCACAACTTGTCAACAAGATGTGTTCGCCGCAACAGGTTTGTAGCAAGCTTTTCAACAAGTTGTAACAATGCTGTTATTTTATCAAGTTGCCGGATAAATATATACCCTAACCCCCCCCTCCTTGCAAGGTCGCACTCACAACTTGTTGACAATTTTTTCAATTGCAGGACGATAACAATTTGTTGAAACAACTTGTAACAAGTCTGTTGAGCTCAACGACCTTGTATAAAACTTGTAACAAGTTTGTTGAGCTCAACAACCTTGTATACAACTTGTAATAAGTTTGTTGAGCTCAACAACCTTGTATATAGCAAGTTGTCAACAACTTGTCAACAAGCTGGGAACAAGCAGTGTGAACACACCCTGCTGACAAGTTGTTAATTGGAACAGCATTGCTACAAGTCCGCCGCGGGTTCGTTACAACTTGTGCGTTTTTGCGCGTACCGATCATGTCACACAGGAAGTTAAGACACAATTACAACAAAGTTTAAATACTTCTCATCTTAGTCTCTCACTATGAGCGTTGTACGATATAAATACTGTTTGAAGAACCAACAGCAATCCTTGGATTAGGACCAGAGCGATCGTTGTCCACCGTGTACACGGCGCGAGGTAGATCTACCATACGACCAATTGTCTAAAAACGAACCAATAGGCTAAACCAGGGGTGGACAAAGTATCGGACCACGGGGACCATTGGTCCCAAGAAAGAGATATTTGTAACAATTTAGATAAGGAGAATTTCATAGGAAAAAATTCTAACCAATAGAAAGAATGTTACCTCTACTGTAAATACGAGCTCAGAAATGCAATTATAAGCGCATCCATCGTAATAGTGTATAAATGTATAGCAGTATAGACTATAGAATGATGTAACAAATGTGGTATGGCAAATGCATCTTTAGCCAATCTGGGACACTGTTTATTCTATTATACTGTTGGTTTATATTATTCGGTATCAGCATGGCTGCATCTATTTAGCCAAGTACATATTTATGACAATTTATATATTGAATGATAAATCATAAGTCTTACCACTGTACTGGTTGAGCTTTGTTCTAACATTCTCAACATGTTCATGTCGCTTCCTCCAGCAATAATCTGACCATCAGGTAACCACTGCGTACAGTATGTCTATATAAAGATATGAGGAATATCGATTATATATTCATCAATCAGCATCATTCTTACCATAACTACCATTATCATCATAATTACCATCACCACATCTTCATCACTTTCATCATCACCACCAACATCACCATCATTACCACCACCATAATCACCACCACCATCATTATCACCACCATCATTACTACCACCATCATCATCATCATTACCACCATCATCATCACCACCACCACCATCATCATCACCACCACCACCATCATCATCACCACCATCATCATCATCACCATCATCATTATCACCACCACCATGATTACCACCACCATCATCATGATTACCACCATCATCATCACCACCACCACCACCACCACCATCATCATCATCATCATCATCATCACCACCATCATCATCATTATCACCACCACAACAACAAAAACCTACCATAGATCTATTAAAATCATCGGGAACATCTCTTATCAATTCGCCACTGTTAAAATCCCAAATTTGAACACTGTTGTCTTTTCTCCACGATCCTGTCAGTATGTTACTATTACTTGGTAAAATGTCCAGTGCATCGCCACAAATATGTGGTCCAAAAATTCTCCTAAAAAGTACGTTCACATGAGGTTCGTTTGACTTATGGTAGTTGATTCATATGACATATCTTTTGCGTTAAAACAAATGTGTTTTTTGCTTTCCACAAGGTTTACCGCCGGTCACTTTATTTTGTACTTGAAACATCAATTCTACTCTCATTCCTCCACTCTACGCTTTCAAACAAAGTTATTTTTCCTCAACCTGGTCTACTTTACAGTATATAGCCTGGTTATTTTCCAAAACGACTACCATTTCGTAAAACTCATTTGCCATCTTAAATCATGAGGTTACATTATAATTTTGTTACGTAGCTCAGTTTTGTTGCTGTTGCTATCTAATCAATATACCTAGTTAATTTAGACCCCCCCCCCCTAGACCACTCCCCCACAAACGCCTACTTTATCAACCCGCCTACTGCGCAGAATAATTCCGAAAGCCCTGATTATAGAATTTTTAAGTCATATAGATAAAGCATGAGCGGCGCCGTGTTGTATCAGATATACAAACTCCAGCCGAAGACGAGAGGTTGTAGGCCCCCTATGTCTGATACAACACGGACGTGAATGCTTTATATATAGCTTGTGAAACGTCTCGATGAGAACAATCAGATATATGTACAAACTCCTTCACGCTCATGATTTCTTTTGTGTTTTCTTCACGAATTATTGATGTCAGAGCAAGCGCCCTTCACCTCTGAGATCGTGGGTTCGATTCTCACTACCGACTCATGTGAAAAGAATCAGTCAACGCTATACCGAAAGTCGTGGGTCTTCTCCGGGTGCTCCGGTTTCCTCCCACAGGGAAAGTTGACAGGGTGGGTTAAGATAAACACAGTTAAGAAAGCAATATCACAATTTTTTTCTGTGTTGGTGTGATATACTCAGGTGAATATGATGTTTGTGATGTTACTCTGAGTGTATATCCACACCGGGCAAGCTTGAAAAATATGCCTGACCACGGTGGGTATCGAACCTACGACCTTTGGAATACTAGCCCAATGCTCTGCCAACTAACCGCGTAGTCAGTTGGCAGAGCATTGGGCTAGTATTCCAAAGGTCGTAGGTTCGATTCCCACCGTGGCCAGGTATATTTTTCAAGCTTGCCCGGTGTGGATATACACTCAGAGTAACATCACAAGCATAATATCACAATTGTTGTAAAGATAAAATAGTCTAGGCGAAGTATATAATTAGGTAAGCGTAATACCTGATGTTAGAGCGCATTTGATCATGTACTCACATGTAAATTTGTGCTGTAGAAATGCTAATCGTAATGCGTTTCGGAAGTCAAAATTATTATCTTATAAGATAAATGTTATACATACTTAATGGAATGTCTTGAATCCACTCGACTGTCCCACCACTACAAACATAGGAAAAATGATGACAAATAAACTTTTACAAAATTTAGAATGGTATATACATATAGGCTACTTATTTTGCTCTCTCTAATTTCCAGATGATTTTACTTATCAAGGGAAACTTTTTGGCATTAGGAATCTTAAGATTAAGTAGGACGCATTGGGCACAATGCAACTTACTGAGTTAAGAAAAGCAGTAAAACAGAATGGGAGTAATAGTTCTGACCTGCAGTGTATCATCCCAACCACCTGATAGGAAAACATGATCATCATTTGGTAAATACATCACAGAGAATATCCTCATCATATGACCATCCATTACAAGGAAAGACGTGCTGAAACCATTTAACCAAAATAATCTTTTGTCATATAGATCAGGATTATTATCACTAACATTGTACCACCATTATCACATCCATCATCACACCACTACCATCACACCACCACCATCATTATCACCACCATTATCATCATCACCATCATCACCATCCTCACTACCATCCCCATCATCTCCATTGTCACCAGCACCACCATCAATCACCACCATCATCATCATCATCACCATCATCACCACCATCCCCATCATCTCCATTGTCACCATCACCACCATCATTACCACCATTATCACCACAATCATCATCACAACCAGCATCATTATCATTACTACCATCATCACCACCATCATCCTCATCACCATCATCATTACCACCATCATCATCACCACAATCATCATCATTATCATCACCACCACTAGCATCCTCATCCTCATTCACCATCATCACCATTATCATCTTATTCATCATCATCCTCATCATTATATCACCACCATTATCATCATTACCACCACCACCATCAGTACAACTATCTTACCTTGGTTCCAAACTGAGCAACTTCTGTCTGGTTGTTGCATCATAAAGATTAATGGTCGTATCAGATCCTGCCGTGATGTATTGCAATGCTGAGGCATTGAATGCACAGGCCAGAACCTGTCGACCACCCTCCTGGGTTGAACTAAGGCAATCCATAGTAGAAACATGCCAAATCTTCACAGAACCACTTGCATCTAACATACAGAAATGAAGAAAGTTTAATGAAATACAATCCCTGTTGACAGGGAAAAAATTCGGCAATTTAATGACATTTGGAAAGTAATCTATTTTACATGTGGCTAACAAGATATTCTTGAAGTTTTGATTCTCGATATTTGGTCGCCATCGGAGACACGTCACTGGCAATGGCTGGCCGCCAGTATCTTCTGCTGGTAATACATACACACATGACAGTGGTTCAACTGTGTAGATCTAAAAACATCAAATGAAATCTGAGCTTCATCAATCTGCATACAGTGGCTACGACTTACAGAATTCTGGATCATTCATCAAGACTAAGTTAAGATTTACCGAGCTTGCTGTTAGCGTATATGGTAAAGGCGCTGCATGCGTAAAATGAAACATGGTCTGGGTCGGGTTGTGTTTTGTCTAACTTAGCATTTTTTCCCACCTTTTCTATAAACTCTCAAAAGGTTAAGGTTAGGGTTAGAGAGAGGTTAGGGTTAGAGAGGGGTTTGGGGTAACGTTGGGATCCATTTATCTTATAAAAATTCAACTAAACACTACTGTATAGCCGGCAGTTTACTATATAGCCGACAATTTACTAAATAGCCGGCTGTATGGACACTTCGAAATATTAATAATATCCTACAAAATAATAACATTGAAAATATCATACTTTTGTAACTCCATTGACTAAACCAACAGCAAGTAGATTCCCTTCAGGATTAAAACGACAGCACATAATCTCAGAATCAGTTTCTCTATAAAAGAAACGCGATTTAAACTACGCTGTTCGTCTGTGAGCGCAGTACAAACTTCAAAAATTCATCATTTTCACAACTATTTGGAAAATAGAGGTCAACTTACATGCGATTTAAAATCTTCATACTGCCTTCAATATTCGCTTTGTATCGATGTGCATGGCCTACGTCGTTTACAAATTGCTCTCGGGGTGTCGAAGGGCCCGACGGTGGATTTTGAACAAGAAACATTGTGATTTTGTTCTTTCTAAATTTTAAAAATCCTGCAAATCCTTCTTCTTCGCTAGGTTACTGCAAACAATGACAAAAGTTACTAACCCGGGGTGGGCTAGGGTAATAGCCTGCGAGCATACTGGTTTTATCGCTTAGTAGAACCTCTGCGTAGTTACAACAAAAAACGTGTTTGTGGAATGAATTAGCATTATATTTGGTCGGAAAAACTTCTTTGATAATCAGCAATATGATACTGTACTTCCCATCCTTCGACATCCTCCCCTGCACCCATAAACTAAAAGCTGGAATTGAGGAGGTCCGATGCACAGGGACTTGACGCAAGGACTTCTAAAGTCAATAGTTTGAGCTTCGCGTTACACGGCAAAAAGCAAACGCCAGGCAAAGAAAAATTTACGGTATCAGGCAATAAAGAGTACTAAGTGAACTTGCCGTTTTAAAACTACAATGCATGACTATTCTTTCGACACAAGAAAGAAAATATGAAACGAAAACCTTCAACGAAAATTTTGCGAAGAAAGTCACGGCTGGGTTCCCGCATGGGGTCGACATAACTTGTCTATATCAACACACAACAACAAATAATTGTATTTCTTACGGTGAAAATACTACATGATCTCAACTTCTAGTGATTGTAAGCAAATTTTTCCATCATCGATAGACTGTGAAGGCTCATTTCCACTCGAGAAAATTTTCCGCGGAAGAAAAATTTGTAAAATGTAATTGGTCGACACAAATTTTCCGTCGGAAAAAAATGTTGAAGTTGAAAATTTTCGAATTTTAACAATGATATTTTCGGAAAATGTTCTGTCCGTGGAAAAATTTGTTGGGTGGAAATGGGCCTTTAGATAATTTGCGCATAATGGAGAAAAACGTCGTGACGTAATTAAGACGCGTCCCATTTATACCGCGAAGAATAATTTGCATCAACCACGTGGTTATATTGCGGATCCATGAATCAAATTAATTCGAAATTCAGATTATAAATAGACATTGAATAAATATTTGAAATCGAAACGTTTCTATGCCCTACGTTTATCTCACGAATATATATGGTTCAGCATTTATTTTGCCTATTAAATACTCAGTGGTTCCAATATTTTCTTCCATGAATTATTATTATTATTATGAGGCAGGATGGAAGAGGCAAACAAACGTGTGCCTTTACAATTCCAATACCTACACTCAACAGTAATGTTAAATAAAGTCAAGAGAGAAATGCCATTGCTTTTTCACGTAAAACTTGAATGGAACAACCTTCGGGAAGATTCTGTTTTGTCAGCCATGTTTGAGCCTTTCCAGCAATCAACTCCCATTCATCTCTGAAGTTTGACTGTCGAATTTGCAGATACATCAAGACAATCACCGTCGCCCAGATTGTTTCCATGTCACCTTCGCAACGCACTGGACACGCGTTTTTCATCTCTGCCGTGGATTTAGCCATCACATCTGCCATCTCTGCGGACATTTTCCAAGCACCGCTGGCCAGTTGAAGGTTGATGATACTTGTAAGCGGACTCGTTGGAGTAGATTCTTTCGTAGAGATGTTTTGATCTTCAGCAAATCCTCCACCAAATCCTGCTGATTTGGCCCGATGGCGTTCACGGTCTAATGGCGCACTTGCGGAATACTTGTTTGCTCTACGGTTAGACATCTTTGATATAGAAAATCCAAACGATTTCTTTTTTGAACGAGGCGCACTCGCTCCTACAGTAACACAACCACCACCACCACTCGGCAGACTGAAACAAGCCACAGCCGGTAAAGCAGAATGCCCACACCACTCATCATCCTGCGGAATATCCCAAGTTTCCAAGCTTCCTTTCACCGCCTCCTTCCGTTCTTCATCAATGGCGATAAATGCTGTTTGGGAAGATATGACATTCGCATCACAACTGAGCTGGATTATGTACGAGTTCGTCTGACCACTCTCGAGATCCAATTCCATTTCTTTGATCAACTTTTTGGCCGCAAGATGATGAATGGTCGAGACTTGCAACATGTGCTCTCTCGTCACGGCAGCTGGAATTTGAAACTTCATGTTGTGTTCAACTTTCGCTCCGAGTAAATCTCCGCTCAGGCATATGGATCCTTCTTGTACCTCAGTAGGCGGCGAGCTTTGATGAAGGATGGCGTAGACGATCAAACGTTCTCCGATAAATATTGCTGGCAGAGAACTTTTTGGTACAGTAGTGACTGTCACACCATCAGGAACTGTGTAAGAGACTTTGGTGTCGGTAACTGCTGGCTGCATGGCTTTCTTTAGCGATCGGATCACCTGTTAATAAATTATTTTATAATATAACATTTGTAAATTCCGAACGCTGATTAGCTAAGAGTTGTGTTGATATATTAAACTCAATGTCAACACGGAAACGTCGAAAAATTTCTTTCTTTATATTTCTTTTTGTTATATTAGTATGCTGTTTGGGATTAAATGCACTGAAACCAACCAATCACAGTCGAGTAATATTTCTATGTATATTATTATAAAACAAATATGAAGTAGTTATATCACAGAGTAGAGACATATGTCTTATCTACTCTGTGGTTATATCAACACTCGTGGAGATTGGGAAAACTCGAAATTGTGTGAAAACACAACCACAGAGGAGATCTCTCCTCTGTGATATAACTGTATATCAACACGGAAAATGTTTTATGTTTGTTAAATATTATTCAGACAAAGACAGACAGTAAGTAGTTAGGCAGTTACCTTTAGTTTTGGCCATTTTTGACCGCGTTCAGTCTTTGGCCCAGAGGCAGAAAGGGCCTTTATATTGTTTGGACGAAAGTTCAGGAGTTAGCCTTTTCGCCATTTTTGACCACGTGTTGTTATTTTATTTTGAAAAGTAAAGCTTAAAAAGGGCCAAAAGGTATTTAACCATTACCATTCATAATTTTTAACTTTTTCAAAGAATGGCAAAAATTCAAGAAAAAGTAAGAAAATGGTTAAATTGGGCTAACACCTAACCTTTTCGTCCATTTTCAGCCACTTTTTTCATTTTTGAAAAACGGGCAAAAACAAGTAAAGGCTATAACCTCTTCAATGCTCGTCCATTTTACTCGCTTGTGAAAACGGGGCAAACCTAAGACAAAACATAAAGTTTACGTTTTGCCCTTTTTTGCCCCTTTTTCAGAAATGGAAAAAAAGCTATAAAATTGGACAAAAATCCCTTTAGTTCTTGGCCATTTTATTTCAACCCCTTTATTTTTCTGTAATTTTTAGCCAATGTTACCTTAGCTTGCATCCTCTCTCCTGAGGTAATAAACTCTGCAGCACCCATGCCGGCCTCTGCAATTCCTTTCACAAGAGTTGATGAAGCTCCAGAACCAATACCAAATGAGAAACACCTTTGGGAAAAATAAATTAAGAAAATTATTAAGGAAATCACTACCCAAGGAAATTGCTGCCTCTATAGACAGATATGTTAGGATTATGACCAAATGTAAAGGGAGAACGACACACAACCATAGTCTTAGAAAATGGCCGTTAAAATTTTTAAAAATGCCTCAACCAATGGCAAACTTTTCGAAAACCGGGTTTTTTTTCATCAAAGCAATTACTTTCGACTGGTAAAAACATGTTTTGAAGAATTTAAGAATTTTATAGCCAAATGCAAAGGAGAACCACAGCAATTTTTTTAAAAATTAACTTAAAAAATGCCTCAAAAAATATAAATTATTTTGTAAATTAATTGATACCGTAAACCTCCAACTATAAGCCCTGGGCTTATATACTTTCGTAAGCAATTTTTGATTGGTTTATATAAGGGGGGGGGGACAGGCTTATATACGGGTGGGCTTACACATGGACGATATTTTGTGTTAGTAATAAACAAGTCAGGCATAAACAAGTCGGTCATAATCAGGGAAATAATCGTGTAAATATTAAGCAGCAATTACGGGGCTTATATTAATTGGGGGACTTATATTTGGGGGGCTTATATTCGGGTGGGCTTACATTCGGAGGGGGCTTATATTTGGAATGATGTGAGCGTTAGTACATGTGGTGGGCATATACACGGGGGGGGGCTTATATTCAGGGGGGCTTATATTCGGAGGTTTACAGTATCTTACTTAATTGACCCACTGAGCACCAGCACTCACCCCTTGATGAATAAAATTGTCTGGTATTAGACAGAGTAAATTAAAGTATGGCACAATGCAACACAGAGGTTTTTAAACATTACTCATTTAGTTCTGATCCCTGGGTACCAGAGCCTTTTGTTATAGACATGGTCACAGAGAGGGAGGGCCAAATTGCCCCGGGGCCCCAGGTTGTTGCGCCCCAGTCATTTTTTGGGTGAAATATTTCTGTGCAAGATATTTGTTTTTTTTGGGCAAAGTGTTTTTGGGGAGAAAATAGAGGTAAAGTCGCTGGAGAGCAATTACAATGTACTCGTCCAGAAAAAGTTTTTCCCTAAAAAGTTGTCGAGGGGGGTTGTTGTTTTTCTGGAAAAAAATTTGAGATAGGGACCCTTAAAAAAATTTGCCCCGGGCCCCCGCCAAGGTCTCAGTGGCCCTGGTTATAGATGTGAGGACACAACAAGGAGACTCAGGTCACGCGAGCCTCCAGCCTTACTTTGGCAAGTTCAATAATTGAACTCTGTTTGTGATTGGACTAAATTTATGTCACCCAGTCTTTTCATTGACAAACTGGCTCATGTCGGTTGGACGTGAAATACAGTAGAGTTCAAATATTAAACTCACCAAAGAGAGGCTGGAGGCTTGCGTACCCGAGCCTCCTCATCATGTCCTCACTTCTACCACAAGAGGCTCTGGTACCCAGGGTAATTTAGTGAGAAAACATAAACAAACCTGGAGTCATTGGAATTCTTTGCAACCAACTTAATCACAGATTCTGTATTACCAATACTTCCATCCGTGAGAACAAATACTTGTCTCGGCAAGCCTTTCATGGGTGCATGGCTGAAGATGTCCTTGAGAGGGTCAAATAGTTCTGTGCCACCAAGGTCTGCTTGCAGGTTTTTTGCATGTTTTACTGCAATCTCTAAATTTTTCTGATTGTAGGCCACACTCTCGGGAAACAGATGTACATAACTGCTTCCAAAACCAATCACATTGAAATAACAACCTTCGGGGATACTTTTTAGGAACAGCAAGAGTGTTTGGGATGCGTCTTGGATGTAAGAACCACGCATGCTTCCACTGCGATCGATAACAAACACAAATTCACATGCAGCTTGGAGACATGAGGTGTCACCTTTGAATTCTGGGAAGAAGCTGACCATGACGACCGTGTTTTTCTGGAAATCATTTTCACCATTTGACAAACAAGGCTCAATGATTACCAAAGGTTTATGAGCTTCCTTTGGTTGAACCAGAATGACTATATCTGTTTGTTTATCTTCAGCCAATGAGACGTTAATATTTTGACCATTATTTTCGACACAAATCTCGTGGGATGGCGATGTCACCTTTGCAATACCAGGAGCTCCATTGATCACCATGTCAAATTTATATTCTGGGGGTCCTGTAGCATGGTGAACTGGGCCACTTCCTGAAGTGGGACTTTCTGGCGCTAGGGGATCTGTACTCCCAGGAGGTGTGTACCGGGGTTTTAGTACCGTTGGTAGAACAAACCGTACTGCTCCATCGGGTTCAACAGCCAGCTCGCCGACCATCGTGAGTTGTATCACAGCTTTCTCGCCCGGGGGGAGATTACCCAGAACCAAACTAAATATGTCACCCTTTTTTTCTTCCCCAAATGCGGCTGTACGCCCTCTTGATATAGCTTCCTGGTACATCTCCCTCGCTTTATCCTTTTCCTGGATCTCTGCTCGGATCTTTCTGCCATCGATGCAGGCTTCTAAACCAACGACGGCGTAAGAATCGTCGACGGGCGTACGGAAAAATACTTCGAGTGGATTAGAGGTGTTGTTGTCGTAGGTCAAGGTCGAGCGAAATCCTACTACATAGCCCTGCAGAAATGCTCGTACGGAAAGACTTTTCAATGGAATTGCTTCGTTTTGACCGCAAATAAACAAACCTTCCAACAACATTTTGCCACAAACTTCTAGAGTAGATTAAAAGCTAGAAATTTCGCTTTACTCGTCTTTAATTACTGACACTAGTTAAACGTATAAGTGTCATAATTTATACTGACACCCGTTTAGGTATAAGTGTCAAACACTCAAACAATGCCAAATATTTGAGAATGTGGCAATCTCGTACCCAGAGCACAGAGTAATTACATACAGAGATCTCACTTCGGCAAAAAAAGCAACTGCCCAAAAAAGAGGGATTCGCTCCCCTGCAACATTAAATTTCAATATGTTTTCAAGAGAATGACGGCTTCTCTTTAGGGCACTTGCTAATGCGGACTGGAAAAACGCTTACGCTGAAGTTAATAAGAAGTGAGACATCTGTATGGTATTTACTCTGGTGAGCACTTTTTTCTATCCAGCAAACCGCCCTATCGATTTTGTAAAGTCGTTTCTTTATGGATTTTTTTATTAATTCGGTTAGGGGTTAGGGCCATTCCATTTAATGTCCACACCCCCCCTACGGATGAGCTTTTCTGAAGGGTGACTCAAAAAGTCGTTTCTGAGGGGTTAAGCCTGTCGGCATCCTTTGATCTCTGCGATTTTTCTGAGGGGTAAGGGGAAAATTTACAAATTTCTGAGGGGTGTTTTGTGTCGGCACTTTGATCATTTTTTCTTAGGGGTTAAAATTTTACTGACCTCATCCGTAGGGGGGGTGTGGATATTAAATGGAATGGCCCTTAGGGTTAGAGTTAGGGTTGAGGTTAGGGTTAGAGTAGGGGTAGGGTTTGGGTTAGTTACATAGCCATTTACCTGTAACACCTCTTCTATCTTGCGAAAATGACGTTAGGTCAGTTTGCTGGATGGAAAATAGGGTTGTTTACCATTTACATGTAAAACCCATCCGGTTTGAAATTGTGCTAATGGTAAGCAAAATTTCGGATAGAAAATCCCATTCGGATTATTCGCTTTCCATTTAATAATTTGAATTGTTAAATCACGAAGAGCCTGGAACTGGTGAAAAAAATTTAAAAAATGTAAGTGGAACAACATTTACCGGTTGAAACTTTCCAATCGTTAAGAGAGGACAACCTTTTCAAACAAACCGTTTATTCCGGAAAAGTTCCGGTTGGGCCGTCGAAATATGCTTGTTCCATTTACTTTCCGTATGGAATCACCGGAATTTCCGTGTAAATGGTAAACAATTAACCTAGTGCTAACCATTTACTCAGTGGTGTGGGGTAACCAATCTCGTACCCAGGCCAGAAAAGTTAAACTGTCAAGTTTTGCAATAAAAACACTCTAAACGATAAATATCGTTATAAATTGTAAAATATTTAAGCCTTAGGTTAGTTATTTGTGTTTTACTTCAATCTCGTACCCAGAGTATGCCCGTTCGCAGGTTAGGTGCTGGGCATGTCCATTGATTCTCGCCGTATGGGGGTGGGGGCTCATATAAGCTCTTCACAACGTGATGAAAATGACGCAGAACCCTGGAAAAGTCATTCAGATAAATAACATGTCTAGTATATGAACACAACAACGAATCATTGTATTTCTTCAGGGAACATACTACATGACAATCTCAACAAATAGTAACTGTAACAGCAAAGTTTTCCAGCATCTTGAAGTGTTAAGGTCCATTTTCAGTTTTCACTCAAGAAAATGTTCTTGACTACTTGAGTGGAAATGAGCATATATCTTGACTACTTGAGTGGAAATGAGCATATATATATATATATATATATATATATATATATATATATATATATATATATATATATATATATATATATATATATATATATATATATATATATATATATATATATATATATATATATATTTAAAATACTCATTAATAATTCATAAACCTTGTGGCAAATCATGTCAGCCATAATATGTCACGAGCAGTGACTTTATATCTGATAAAACACATGTGGCATTATATAATTGTTCATCTTAATTAGCATGATTATACTATGGTTCATCCTAATTAGTATTCTTTTGTATTCGTATTTTAAGCTATTCAAAACACTCGTTGTCGTGTTTTATCAGATATATAACGCTCGGCTGCGCCTTGCGTTATACATCTGATAAAATACTCCTACTCGTGTTTTAAATAGTATATATATATATATATATATATATATATATATATATATATATATATATATATATATATATATATATATATATATATATATATATATATATATATATAATGTTTATATTATTTTTGTGCCCCTTTTTGTTCCCCTTTTGTTGTTATTATGTTTATGTTTTATTATATTTATGTTTAATATATATATATATATATATTTGATCGTTTTTAGCAACACTCAACAGTAATGTTAAATAAAGTCAAGAAAGAAATGCCATTGCTTTTTCACGCAAAACTTGAACGGAACAACCTTCAGGAAGCTTCTGTTTTGCCAGCCATGTTTGAGCCTTTCCAGCAATCAACTCCCATTCATCTCTGAAATTTGACTGTCGAATTTGCAGATACATCAAGACAATCACCGTCGCCCAGATTGTTTCCATATCACCTTCGCAACGCACTGGACACGCGTTTTTAATCTCTGCCGTGGATTTAGCCATCACACCTGCCATCTCTGCTGACATTTTCCAAGCACCGCTGGCCAGTTGAAGGTTGATGACACCTGTAAGCGGACTCGTTGGAGTAGGAATCTTTCGCTCTACAACAACGTCACTACCATAAGATGGTGGACACTTTTCACTGACACAATCCACAGATGGCGCACTTGCGGCAGACTTTGTTCTAGCACCTTTAAATATCTTCGGCATAGAAAATCCAAACGATTTCTTTTTTGAACGAGGCGGAGGCGCACTCGCTCCTAAAGCAACACACTCATCACTACCACTATCATCATAACCACCACCACTCATCCTTGCCATCACACGCCCAGGCGGACTGGAACAAGCCATAGGAGAAAAAGCATAACACAACTCGTCAGCAGGCAGAATATCCCAAGTTTCCAAGCTTCCTTTCACCACCTCCTTCCGTTCTTCATCAATGGCGATAAATGCTGTTTGGGAAGATATGACATTCGCATCACAACTGAGCTGGATTATGTACGAGTTCGTCTGACCACTCTGGAGATCCAATTCCATTCCTTTGATCAACTTTTTGGCCGCAAGATGATGAATGGTCGAGACTTGCAACATGTGCTCTCTCGTCACGGCAGCTGGAATTTGAAACTTCATGTTGTGTTCAACTTTCGCTCCGAGTAAATCTCCGCTCAAACATATCGATCCTTCTTGTACCTCAGTAGGCGGCGAGTTTTGATGAAGGATGGCGTAGACGATCAAACGTTCTCCGATAAATATTGCTGGCAGAGAACTTTTGGGTACAGCAGTGACTGTCACACCATCAGGAACTGTGTAAGAGACTTTGGTGTTGGTAATTGCTGGCTGCATGGCTTTCTTTAGTGATCGGATCACCTGTTAATAAATTATTATGTTATTCAGACAAAGACAGACAGTAAATGGTTGACTACAGTAACTGACCCCGGTAACTCTGGCCTCAAAAAAGTGAAGGCGGTTACCTTTTGGCCATTTTTGACCGCGTTCAGCCTTTGGCCAGAGAGGGTGTTAGCCTAAAATATTAGGGACCTTACGATTTAGGACGGCGACGGCTACCAATACAAAAGATCATTGAAAAGAATTGAATAATTACAATACATGAATAATTTAGACATTGTTCTCGCTCTGTTTACAACGCCAAATCACAGATTTTCACGTCTTGATACAACGGCTGCATTCCAAGACGCAACAAGTGCAACTTCAAACTGGATTCAGCAGAACTCTCCCCAAACATAAAACCCATGTCTTCAACTTCTAAGACTGTATTAAATTCATACGATTGATAATATGCGACGAATTATCTTTACCACCATTTATTTGAAGGAGTTTGTTTTGGCCGTTGTCGTTGCCGTCCTAAAATCGTAAAGTCTCTATTGTTTGCACGAAAGTTCAGGACTTAATTAACCATTTCGCCATTTTTGACCACGTTTTGTTATTTTGTAAAGGCTAATCTCTTTATTTTTGTTCTTTTTAGCCAACGTTACCTTAGCTTGCATCCTCTCTCCTGAGGTGATAAACTCTGCAGCGCCTTTGCCAGCCTCTGCAATTCCTTTCACCAGAGTTGATGAAGCTCCAGAACCAATACCAAATGAGAAACACCTTTGGGAAAAATAAATTAAGAAAATTATTCAAATAAATATAGTATAGAAATAAAAAAAATATATATAGCCAAACCTGCTCCAAACTTTCTTGTCAAAAGAGCATTTCTTTTATCAAAACAATTACATTTGACAGACAAAAACATGTTTTGAAAAATTTTAAAACTTTGGTCAGCCAAACGCAAAGGGGAATCGCAGCAATTTTTTTAAAAAATTCAAAAAACACCTCTAAAATTCAATCCCCTCAAAAGTAAAAAATATAAAATTATTTGGTAAATTAATTGATATCTTAATTGACCCATTGAGCACCAGCACTCCCCCCTTGATAAATAAAATCATCTGGTATTAGACAGAGTAAAATAATAAAGTATGGTGCAATGCAACACAAGGGTCATCCTAAAGCCTCCCATTTTCCAAAATTAGGTAGTTCTAAATGTAGGAGCATTCCCCAAAGGCAGGACGTGAAGTAACAGCCGCTCAACGGACAATGTCCGGCTAGAATGCAGAGTTGTCCAGTCAAATTCTTACCTTGCCGGTCATTTTGACAAATGGTCAGTTGACCTGACCATGTACTAGGCATGTAGCTCAGTTGGCAGAGCATTGGGATAGTATTCCAAAGGTCGTAGGTTCGACATTCGGCATGTCTGAGCTAAAATTGAGTTGGCTGGTCACCTTGACCAGCAACCCTGCCCCAGGGCCCTCCTAGCTACAAAGGCCATGACCTTGTCTCCAGGGTGTTAGCCAGGATTTCAAAAGTGGCCGTCCAAAATAATTTTGCGGGCGTGGCAACATATTTTTGTGGGCGTGGTCACATGTTTTTTGGGGTGGCCGCAATTTTCTGTTGTTGAGGAATTGTGGTCTTCTATTCGTTGAACCTTTTTACTTTTAGTTTTAGATGCACATAATTTCCATCATTAAATTAGTAAAAGCACACATATGGTATGATCAAGTGCTACCGTAACTGTAATATGGCGCTCAAGCGATAAAGCGATTACTGTTTTTTAAAACAGCGATTTCACATTATTCTCCTTGATACTTCATGCGAGAATCATCAAAATGGTTACAAAAACATGGCGCGTTTTACAACATTATGGTGCAAAGTATTCAAGAAATATTACAAAGCTTGTAGGTTGCTATTTAAAGAAGGTATTCCCTTAGGCCGTCCATTAAAATTTAGCCGTCCAAATTCAGAAGTGGCCGTCCATAGGACGGTCAGACGGCCACCTGGCTAACACCCGGCTTGTCTCTCATTACTAAGTCCACACAGTTAGCCTGTGTCCACTTCCTCACAGTCTGTTCCTTTCAAAATGGTCAGTTCTGATATTTTTTTAGGGTGACCTGTGACGCAACTTGTTGGTTCAAGGGTATTTGCATCAAATTACCCATTTAGCAAAAAAAACATAAACAAACCTGGAGTTATTGGAATTCTTTGCGACCAACTTAATCACAGATTCTGTATTACCAATACTTCCATCCGTGAGAACAAATACTTGTCTCGGCAAGCCTTTCATGGGTGCATGGCTGAAGATGTCCTTGAGAGGGTCAAAAAGTTCTGTGCCACCAAGGTCTGCTTGCAGGTTTTTTGCGTGTTTTACTGCAATCTCCAAATTTTTCTGATTGTAGGCCACACTCTCGGGAAACAGATGTTCATAACTGCTTCCAAAACCAATCACATTGAAATAACAACCTTCAGGGATACTTTTTAGGAATAGCAAGAGTGTTTGGGATGCATCTTGGATGTAAGAACCAGCCATGCTTCCACTGCGATCAATAACAAACACAAATTCACATGCAGCTTGGAGACATGAGGTGTCACCTTTGAATTCTGGGAAGAAGCTGACCATGACGACCGTGTTTTTCTGGAAATCGTTTTCACCATTTGACAAACCAGGTTCAACGATTACCAAAGGTTTATGAGCTTCCTTTGGTTGAACCAGAATGACTATATCTGTTTGTTTATCTTCAGCCAATGAAACGTTAATATTCTGACCAGTATTTTCAACATGAATTTCGTGGGATGGCGATGTCACATTTGCAATACCAGGAGCTCCATTGATCACCATGTCAAATTTATATTCTGGGGGTCCTGTAGCATGGTGAACTGGGCCACTTCCTGAAGTGGGATTTTCTGGTGCTAGGGGATCTGTACTTCCAGGAGGTGTGTACCGGGGTTTTAGTACCGTTGGTAGAACAAACCGTACTGCTCCATCAGGTTCAACAGCCAGCTCGCCGACCATCGTGAGTTGTATCACAGCTTTCTCGCCCGGGGGGAGATTACCCAGAACTAAACTAAATATGTCACCCTTTTTTTCTTCCCCAAAAGCGGCTGTACGCCCTCTTGATATAGCTTCCTGGTACATCTCCCTCGCTTTTTCCTTTTCCTGGATCTCTGCTCGGATCTTTCTGCCATCGATGCAGGCTTCTAAACCAACGACGGCGTAAGAATCGTCGACGGGCGTACGGAAAAATACTTCGAGTGGATTAGAGGTGTTGTTGTCATAGGTCAACGTCGAGCGAAATCCTACTACATAGCCCTGTAGAAATGCTCGTACGGAAAGACTTTTTAATGGAATTGCTTCGTTTTGACCACAAATAAACAAACCTTCCAACAACATTTTGCCACAAACTTCTAGAGAAGATTAAAAGCCAGAAATTTCGCTTTACTCGTCTTTAAATTTTAATTACTGACACTCGGAAGACGTACAAATGTCAAACACTCAAACGAGTCAATCATAGATATAGGAGATCAATATGGTTAGCACTATTTTCCATCCAGCAAACTGACCTGACGTCATTTTCGGAAGATAGAAGAGTGATGTTTGTGATGTTACTCTGAGTGTATATCCACACCGGGCAAGCTTGAAAAATATGCCTGACCACGGTGGTTTACATTGATATCGAAGGAACTAGATTCTGTTCCGAAATATCACATACTCGAACCGACCAGACCGCGTAGCTCAGTTGGCAGAGCATTGGGCTAGCATTCCAAAGGTCGTAGGTTCGATTCCCACCGTGGTCAGGCATATTTTTCAAGCTTGCCCGGTGTGGATATACACTCAGAGTAACATCACAAACATCATATTCACCTGAGTACATTACACCAACACAGAAACAATCAGATAGAAGAGTGTTTATAAATAGCAATGTGACCAACCCAAACCCTACCCCTACTCTAACCCCCGACGGCCGACCCTAACCGCAATCCTAACTCTAACCCTAACCCTAATCCTAACCGAATTAATAAAAAAATCCAAAACGAAACCTCTGAATAGCAATCTCGTACCCAGAGCACAGAGTAATTACATACAGAGGTCTCACTTGGGCGAAGAAGCAAGTGCCCAAAAAAGAGGGATTCGCTCCCCTGGAACATTAAATTTCAATATGTTTTCAAGAGAATGACGGCTTCCCTTTAGGGCACTTGCTAATGCGGACTGGAAAAATCCTACCCTGGGTTCCAGAGCCTTCAGAAAGTATCCGGCCCAGCTAGGGATCTCAAGACCTTTAAAAACTTGAAAACCTCTGGCACCCAGGGTAGAAAAATCCCATCCGCTGAAATTAATAAAAAGTGAGATATCTGTATGGTATTTACTCTGTGGTGTGGGGTAACCAATCTCGTACCCAGGCCAGAAAAGTTAAACTGTCAAGTTTTGCAATGAAAACGTTCCATATCGTTATCAATTGTAAAATATTTAGGCCTTTATAGGTTAATTAGTTAATTGTGTTTTACTTCAACTCGTACCCAGAGTATGCCCGTTCGCAGGTTAGGCGCTGGGCGGGGCTCATATAAATTCCTAACCTGAAATTCAGGCCCTAAATAAATTCTTCACAACATGATGAAAATGACCCAGAACCATGGAAATGTCATTCAGATAATTTAATTATCTGAGATAAATAACATGTCTAGTATTATAGTATACGAACACAACAACGAATAATTGTATTCCCTCAGTGAACATACTACATGACAATCTCAACAACTAGTAACTCTAATAGCAAAGTTTACCAGCATCTTGAACTGTTAACGTTAAGGTCCATTTTCACTCAAGAAAATGTTCTTGACTACTTGAGTGGAAATGAGCATTTACATAATTTGTGCATGATATATATAGTTTTTCGTTTTATCTCAAAAAAACCACAACAGTCTGTTTCATTCGTACAGGAATCGTCGGATGAAACCATAGAAATAATAGACAATAGGTCTAATATTTCTATGGATGAAACAGACTGTTGTGGTTTTTGAGGTAAAACGAAAAACTATATTACGCTCTATCTATATGGTATTGAGCACTGTTTGTGTTTCGTGAACCAAAAACTTAAGCTATATACTATGGCGGGTGATGTGTGTCAAAATTCAATAACACATTTGGCAATGATAACGTAACATTTTGCTACAATAATAACACATTTGGCAACGATAAAGTAACCTTTTGCTACAATTTTGTGGCGGTTACAAGACTTTTATTAACAATAACAAAACATTCAATGACAAAGTATTATTTTGCAACAACATAAACGTATCGTTTTAATATTTGCCAACAATCGTACATTTGGCAAGTACAATCCCGTGATGCAACTGGGCACTAGCTCCAAATGGCGCGAAAACGGTGCATAAATGGCGCGTAATTATTTTCACACAAAATGGCGATCAAGATATCGAAGAAAACGGAGTACGAACAGCTCTTAAACGCGATTGGAAATGTTATTGACTGATGTAACGGAATGCCTTTCAACAGAGCTTGATGATGTTATTGATCGTATTCGCGATTTTTCGGAAGACCTTTATCGATGCCTAGCAAATCTGACAGCACGAAATCCCGAAATTTACAGCGAATTGCCACATCAGGCCAGACTTCTCGTAGATGTCATACAACGTCCTATTTTGAATAAAGAAAATTACGGACCGGAAACATTGGGAATCATCCTAAGGTCAATGCCAATTAGTAGACCAAAATTTGAAATTTTGAGAGACCAGCTGCAGTATTTGCAGATGTATTTTGTGGTGAATTGGCCACACCATCCAGTAGCTGTACAATTATATATCTAGCCTGCAGTAGAGATGATTGAATATCATCTGACGCCGAAGCTCTCTCATTTTCCGCCATGTTTACTTAAATAATCCAATATCGCGAAAATAATTACGCACCATTTTGCACCGTTTTCGCCCCATTTGGAGCTAGTGCCCAATTGCATCACGGGATTGTACTTGCCAAATATACGATTGTTGGCAAATATTAAAACGATACGTTTACTAGTATGTTGTTGCAAAATAATACTTTGTCATTGAATGTTTTGTTATTGTTAATAAATGTCTTGTAACCGCCACAAAATTGTAGCAAAAGGTTACTTTATCGTTGCCAAATATGTTATTATTGTAGCAA
>CACRXK020007043.1:12299-23707 GCA_902702795.2 Paramuricea clavata
CCCAATTATTTGCAGTACTAGATGCGGTCCTGAACACAGACACTGTGTGTTTTTTGTTTTTTTCATATATGGACAAAATTTTATTTAGAATATATTACAAAAATGCTCTCGTCATTCTTCAGATATTACAAAATGCTGGTTTCATTAGGTTTACATAAATATGTTTACAACATATTGCACAAGAATATTTATACAATTATATAACAAGAATATTTATACAACGTATGTATATAACGTACTGCAATATAGGACAGAATGAAACATTTTATCATATATATATATATGATACAAATTTCAGAATTTTGCATTACAGTCTTATTATAAGAACATATTTTCACAAGAATATATTAATTATAATCTATTTTATAATGTTTTATACATTATATAATACATGAATGTATTATATATTACAGAAACGTTATTAGCCTACCTACTATACACAAAATAACTATCTTATATGTTATCAACTATTCCGATCCTCGAACTATTTGGGGCCCCCATTTATAGAAAATAATAAAATAAATTAAAAAAATAAAATTCCTAAAGTCATGTCCAAAATATTAGATTTTTATCAATTTGACTTGATTTTATAAATAAGCATGTTTCGTTATCAAAAATATAGTGTATACATAATATCGTTTATCCAATATCATGTTTCGCAGTATATGCATTATTACACTATCTGGGGCCCCCATATAAAACTCCTAAGGTATGTATACAACAACGTATGTATATAACGTATTGCAATATAGGACAGAATGAAACATTTTATCATATGTATATGATACAAATTTCAGAATTTTGCATTACAGTCTTATTATAAGAACATATTTTCACAAGAATATATTAATTATAAGCTATTTTACAATGTTTTATACCATTATATATAATACATGAATGTATTATATATTACAGAAACGTTATTAGCCTACCTACTATACACAAAATAACTATCTTATATGTTATCAACTATTCCGATCCTCGAACTATTTGGGGCCCCCATTTATAGAAAATAATAAAATAAATTTAAAAAATAAAATTCCTAAAGTCATGTCCAAAATATTAGATTTTTATCAATTTGACTTGATTTTATAAATAAGCATGTTTCGTTATCAAAAATATAGTGTATATATAATATCGTTTATCCAATATCATGTTTCGCAGTATATGCATTATTACACTATCTGGGGCCCCCATATAAAACTCCTAAGGTATGTATACAACAACGTATGTATATAACGTATTGCAATATAGGACAGAATGAAACATTTTATCATATGTATATGATACAAATTTCAGAATTTTGCATTACAGTCTTATTATAAGAACATATTTTCACAAGAATATATTAATTATAAGATATTTTACAATGTTTTATACCATTATATATAATACATGAATGTATTATATATTACAGAAACGTTATTAGCCTACCTACTATACACAAAATAACTATCTTATATGTTATCAACTATTCCGATCCTCGAACTATTTGGGGCCCCCATTTATAGAAAATAATAAAATAAATTTAAAAAATAAAATTCCTAAAGTCATGTCCAAAATATTAGATTTTTATCAATTTGACTTGATTTTATAAATAAGCATGTTTCGTTATCAAAAATATAGTGTATATATAATATCGTTTATCCAATATCATGTTTCGCAGTATATGCATTATTACACTATCTGGGGCCCCCATATAAAACTCCTAAGTCAGGCCTGATTTTGATATGTGCTTAGCATGTAGTTTTAAGTAGATCTGCATACCGCAATTGTTGCTACTGTATTTTTGCCTGATTTTTGCGAATGACCGGATTTTCAATTTAACGACTGGATTTTTTGCTCAAATTTCGCTTTTGAACCAATATTTTTGCTGCGCTTAATTGCTGTCGCCATATTGTAATAATCCGCCATATTGTTAACATTCACCATATATTGTAGCCGCCTAGTCACCATTCTTTTATGTTAACCGCAGGGCCCCACCCCCGTATTTATCAAAATCCACAAACCTTACGACGTCTTCTTTCTTCAGTATCGAGCAATCACACACCGCTGTATGATTACCCTACAATTCCACGTACGAGGTTATTAATAGCACCAATATATCTTTAATAATGCACATTTGCCCAAGATATCCCTCATGATATTGCACGTTTGCCCAGGATATCCACCATGAGAGTGCACATTTGCCCAAGATATCCACCATTATTCTTCAACGATGTGGTAAGGTGGGGTAATTTCATATTTAGTGTTGAAAAAAGGTTTGGGGTTCGATTCTGAGGGGCCTGGTACGTGGATTTCACGCTTGATGCCTTACCTAGCTACTCGAGTTTATCTCACTCGCTCATATTGGCCTTAAACTAGAACCTAAGAGACCTAATGCGCTTGAAATACTAAAATGTGCAAATCCTAGTGTGAAACCCCATTTCCAAGGCACCATTCTAACACAAATGTAACTGACATATTAACAATAAACATGCATGCAGTTTAATTTTTAGCGGAAACATATAACTAGTGATAGCAGTAGCCGCCCTTTATAGCCTGAAAATAGTTGGATGGAAAAAAGGACTATTAGGCTAGGGCATATAGCAATAGCAAGCTGTCCTTTCTAGAAACAGCACTGAAAATATTTGGACAGAAAAAAAAAACTTTTATGCTAAGGCATATAGCAATAGCAAGCTGTCCTTTCTAGAAACAGCACTGAAAATGCTTGGATGAAAAAAGTCAAAAAGAAAAGACTTTTAGGCTAAGGCATATAGCAATAGCACGCTGCCCTTATAGAAACAGCATTGGAAATATTTGGATGGAAAAAAAACTTTTAGGCTAAAGGCCCGGTCACACTACACAACGATAACGATACTATACATTGTAAACACGTGATAATTGGCAAAAAAATTGTGTTAGTGTCAACACTACAACGAAAATGATAAAATTATCGTTTGACGATAACGATAACGATTTTAAAATCGCTCAGCTGAGCGATTTTTTTTTCAGTCGAACGATAACGATAAATTTTTGACCAATCAGCGCGCGTATACAAGTTATCGTATCGTTATCGTTGTGTAGTGTGACCTGAGCTTAAGGCATATAGCAATAGCACGCTGCCCTTATAGAAACTGCATTGAAAATATTTGGATGGAAAAAAGACTTTTAGCCTAAGGCATATAGCAATAGCACGCTGCCCTTACAGAAACAGCATTGAAAATATTTGGATGGAAAAAAGACTTTCAGGCTAAGGCATATAGCAATAGCATGCTGCCCTTATAGAAACAGCACTAAAAATGTTTGGATGAAAAAAAGTCAAAAAGAAAAGACTTTTAGGCTAAGGCATATAACAATAGCTGTCTTTATGCAAACTGTACTAAAACTATTTGGATAGAAAAAAGGACTTTCAGGCCAAGGCATATAGCAATAGCACGCTGCCCTTATAGAAACAGCATTGAAAATATTTGGATAGAAAAAATGACTTTGGGCTAAGGCATATAGCAACAGCAAGCTGCCCTTTATAGAAACAGCACTGAAAATATTTGGATAGAAAAAAGGAATTTTAGGCTAAGGCATAGCAACAGCACGCTGCCCTTTATAGAAACAGCACTGAAATATTTGGATGGGAAAAAAGACTTTAAGTAAGGCTGCAAGCTGCTCTTTGTATTTAACCGATAATGTCTAACCAATCAAAAGCGCGTTACAATACGAGGTGACACAAGTGTTAATCAACCAATCAATATTGCAGTACAGTTTCCGTATGTCACCCTTATAGAAATGACATCTTAGCATTAAACTGCTCGAATTTTGCTAAAGCATATAGCAAAAGCAAACGCTGCTCTTTATAGAAACAGCAATGAACAACATTGCAGTGTAGTGTGTAATTTTATCCTTATAGAAATGACATCTTAACCGTAAATTAACTTTCACAGCTAAAACATAGTGATAGCAATAGCGGACCTTTATAGAAACAGCAACGAAAATATTTGGAAAGAAAAAAATTAGGCTAAGGTATATAGCAATAGTAAGCTGCCCTTTATAGAAACAGCACTTTTTTTAATAGAAAAAAAATTTTTAGGCTAAAGCTTATAGCAATAGCAAGCTTTCCTTTAGAAACAGCACTGAAAATATTTTAAATAGAAAAAATAATTTTTAGGCTAAGGCATATAGCAATAGCAAGCTGCCCTTATAGAAACAGCATTAAAAATATTTTAAATAGAAAAAATAATATAGCAATAGCATGCTGCTTTTATAGAAACAGCATTGAAAATATTTTAAATAGAAGAAATAATTTTTAGGCTAAGGCATATAGCAATAGCAAGCTGCCCTTATAGTAACAGCATTGGAAATATTTTAAATAGAAAAAAAGAATTTTTAGACTACGGCATATAGCAATAGCAAGCTGTCCTTTATAGAAACAGCACTGAAAATATTTTAAATAGAAAAAAATAATTTTTAGGCTAAGGCATATAGCAATAGCACGCTGTCCCTATAGAAACAGCACTGAAAATATTTTAATAGAAAAAGAAGACTGTTTAGCTAAGGCATATAGCAATAGCGAGCTGTTCTTTATAGAAACAGCATTGAAAAAACATTGCAACGTTATTAGATATCCCAAGATACCTGCAACACCTCCAGGCATACAGCACGGACGAACAGTACACCCAAAAAGTGGCGCCTTCTTTTTACACGCACTGTTTGTTCAAGCTGAATAACTGAACGTCTCACAGAGACCTTGGAAAAATAATAAAGTTGAAATGCCACTACCCTGCATGTATGTCTGGGATTTATAATAGCTTTTCGTTCTACTAGTTGCGTCATTTGAATATTTTGCGCGCATGCAGGCTGGATATATGTACGCAGTGTATACCTATTTTTTCATACATAGCATATCAAACGTTAACTCAGCAGCCATTAACATTATATTTGGGTTGCATAAATTCCATAACAGCTTCATCCAATCCCAATCAATGAAGCATACATTGATAAAGCAATGAGAGTATAAACTCATGACCTATCGAACATTATATTTGGACTGTATAAATTCCATAATAGCTTCGTCCAATTTCAATTGAGCATAATATAGCATATAAAATGAGAGTATAAACTCGTAACCTATGAACATTATATTTGGGCTGTATAAATTCCATAATAACTTCCTCCAATTTCAATTAATTAAGCATGCATAATAAAGCACATAAAAATGAGAGTATAAACTCATAAGCTATGAACATCATATTTGGGCTGTATAAATTCCATAATGACTTTATCCAATTTCAATTAATTAAGCATAATAAAGCATATAAAATGCGAGTATAAATTCATAAGCTATGAACATTTTATTTGGGCTGTATAAATTCCATAATGACTTCATCCAATTTCAATTAATTAAGCATAATAAAGCATATAAAATTAGAGTATAAACTCATAAGCTATGAACATTATATTTGGGCTGTGTAGGCTGTATAAATCCCATAATAGTTTCATCCAATTTCAATTAATTAAGAATAATATAGCATACAAAATAAAAGTATGAACTCATGAGCTATGTGGACATTATGGGCTGGCTATAATACTAGCTCAGTATATAGTTTCCTCCAACAAAGCATAAATCACACAAACACGAACATATTTTTTTTTCATTTAAACCGATTTGGAATCATTTTCTCCAAGAGCTGAAGCTCACCGAGGGATATCACGAGTATAAACTTATGAGCCATGAACATATAGATCGGCTCCATTGTTTTCTGCTTCAAATACAGTTCTTAGTGGTAAAATGGTACCATGGAGACAGAGTCTATGAATATCAGGAAAGGCATGCAGTCGAGTGGGGATCTCAACTCTTTCCAATCTTAAAGTCATGGGTCATGATAGATATGAAAATAAAAAACAAAAATACGGGCAATCAAAATAAAATTGTGTAGGTTAAAAAAGCTTGACTGCCTACCGCAGTAATGGGGTGTATTGGGTTTTCCAACGACGCACATTTTCATCTGGATCCATTCTAAAAAAGAATTACAAATTCATTAATTCAAATCAAATTTGTGTTTGTATTAAATTTTTTAAATGAAAATATTTTAAATAGAAAAAGAAGCTGTTTAGCTAAGGCATATAGCAATAGCAAGCTGCCTTTTATAGAAACAGACTGAAAATATTTGAATGGAAAAAAAAAGACTTTTAGACTAAGGCATATAGCAATAGCAAGCTGCCCTTTTATAGGAACAGCATTGAAAATATTTGGATGGAAAAAAGACTTTTATGCTAACGCATATAGCAATAGCAAGCTGCCCTTTATAGAAACAGCACTGAAAATGTTTGGATGAAAAAAAGAAAAGAAATTTAGGCTAAGGCATATATAGCAATAGCAAGCTGCCCTTTATAGAAACAGCACTGAAAATATTTGAATGAAAAAAAAAAGACTTTTAGACTAAGGCATATAGCAATAGCAAGCTGCCCTTTTATAGGAACAGCATTGAAAATATTTGGATGGAAAAAAGACTTTTATGCTAACGCATATAGCAATAGCAAGCTGCCCTTTATAGAAACAGCACTGAAAATGTTTGGATGAAAAAAAGAAAAGAAATTTAGGCTAAGGCATATATAGCAATAGCAAGCTGCCCTTTATAGAAACAGCACTGAAAATATTTGAATGAAAAAAAAAAGACTTTTAGACTAAGGCATATAGCAATAGCAAGCTGCCCTTTTATAGGAACAGCATTGAAAATATTTGGATGGAAAAAAGACTTTTATGCTAACGCATATAGCAATAGCAAGCTGCCCTTTATAGAAACAGCACTGAAAATGTTTGGATGAAAAAAAGAAAAGAAATTTAGGCTAAGGCATATATAGCAATAGCAAGCTGCCCTTTATAGAAACAGCACTGAAAATATTTGAATGAAAAAAAAAAGACTTTTAGACTAAGGCATATAGCAATAGCAAGCTGCCCTTTTATAGGAACAGCATTGAAAATATTTGGATGGAAAAAAGACTTTTATGCTAACGCATATAGCAATAGCAAGCTGCCCTTTATAGAAACAGCACTGAAAATATTTGAATGGAAAAAGGACTTTTAGACTAAGGCATATAGCAATAGCAAGCTGTCCTTTATAGGAACAGCATTGAAAATATTTGGATGGAAAAAAGACTTTTAGGCCAAGGCATATAGCAATAGCAAGCAGCCCTTTTATAGAAACAGCACTGAAAATATTTGAATGGAAAAAAGACTTTTAGGCCAAGGCATATAGCAATAGCAAGCTGCCCTTTTATAGAAACAGCACTGAAAATATTTGAATGGAAAAAAGACTTTTAGGCTAAGGCATATAGCAATAGCAAGCTGCCTTTTATAGAAACAGCACTGAAAATATTTGAATGGAAAAAAGACTTTTAGGCCAAGGCATATAGCAATAGCAAGCTGCCCTTTATAGAAACAGCACTGAAAATATTTGAATGGAAAAAGGACTTTTAGACTAAGGCATATAGCAATAGCAAGCTGCCCTTTTATAGGAACAGCATTGAAAATATTTGGATGGAAAAAGACTTTTAGGCCAAGGCATATAGCAATAGCAAGCTGCCCTTTATAGAAACAGCACTGAAAATATTTGAATGGAAAAAAGACTTTTAGGCCAAGGCATATAGCAATAGCAAGCTGCCCTTTATAGAAACAGCACTGAAAATATTTGAATGGAAAAAAGACTTTAGGCCAAGGCACATAGCAATAGCAAGCTGCCCTTTATAGAAACAGCACTGAAAATATTTGGATGGAAAAAGACTTTTAGACTAAGGCATATAGCAATAGCAAGCTGCTCTTTTATAAGAACAGCATTGAAAATATTTGGATGGAAAAAAGACTTTTAGGCCAAGGCATATAGCAATAGCAAGCTGCCTTTATAGAAACAGCACTGAAAATATTTGAATGGAAAAAAGACTTTTATGCTAAGGCATATAGCAATAGCAAGCTGCCCTTTATAGAAACAGCACTGAAAATATTTGAATGGAAAAGGACTTTTAGGCTAAGGTATATAGCAATAGCAAGCTGTCCTTTATTGAAACAGCACTGAAAATATTTGAATGGAAAAAGGACTTTTAGGCTAAGGCATATAGCAATAGCTGCCCTTATACAAATCAAATTTGTGTTTATATTAAATTTTTTTCGTGCGCTCCAAATTTAGGCCAGGTTATTAACAAAATAAAGGTTTAATGAGTCCGTGTTCTCACAATGTTTTAACTTAATTAAATAGAAATATATATTATACATGTTTGATAGTAAGGTCGCATGACTGCATATGTCAACTCTCATGGGCATGTGCCCTAGTCCTCGTACGACAGCGTGCGGTTGGTTCACCCGAATCAGGAACCGGGGCCGTAACTACTAGGGGATTTTTGGAGGGGGGTGCGACCCCAAAAATATTACTGAACAATTGTACAAAATACGGTACATTAGTTCGAAAATTAGAGAAAAATGGTATGTCCGAAAAACATTTCTTCCCCTCCCACGTCCACAATTTTGGGAAAAGAAATATTAATTAGCAAATTGAAATGTCTGTCGGGCACGACTTCAGCCACGCCCTTTGGTCGGGCAAAACGAGCTCACACCGCCCAGCCGTAATATCGAAGTTACGTACAAGTGCTCGACAACTAAGTCTTTAATAGTGCTTAATTTTGGCGTAGAAGGGAGACCGGATTACCAAGAGAAAGATCTGCCTATTTATTGCCTGGCGACGTCGACAAAAATTATCAAATATTTTTACTCACAAAAAATACGAACTTTTTACATAAAAATAAAAAATACATACCTCAATTCAGTCTTTGAGTTTCTCTTGAAGTCAAGACTCCAACATTTCTTCTTTAATTTCGGTTTAATTTTGATTCCAAAATTCAGGCAAGAATGTGATTTTACTTGACTTCATTAATCCCACGTGGATGAGAATTGTTTAACTAAAATGACAAATATGAAATTTAATTTAGCTCTAAAACACACTGAAACTTTATGGATATGTTCTTCTACTATTTTAAACTAAAGATAACGAAAAGCAATGATAAATTCAGCGAGTTTATGCCAGGACGGGACAAAAATTTAATGCGACATATTTACGCCCAAGCCGGCTTGCGGTCCTCAACTTGAACAAGAATTTTTGAGCACTTTTACTCGCCAAAATTCGACAACTTTATTTAAAAAAAACATTACATACCTTTGAGTTTCACTTGGCGTTGAGAATTCAACATGTCCTCTTTAATTTTGGTTTAATTTTGATTCCAAAGTTCAGGGAAGAATGTGATTTTACTAGACTTCGCCTATCCCACGTGGATGAGAATTTTCACTAAAATGACAAATATTAAATTAAATTTAGCTACAAAACACACTTAATACTTTATGGATATGTTCTTCTACTATTTAAAACTAGAGATAACAAAAAGCAATGCTAAATTCAGCGAGTTTATGCCAGAACAAGACGAAAATCTAATGCGACATATTTAGGCCGAAGTCGGCTTGCGGTCCACAACTTCAACAAGAATTTTTCAACACTTTTACTCGCCAAAATTCTTTAATTTCACATAAAACAAACATTATTATACCTTTGTGTTTCAGTTGGCGTTGAGACTAAAACATTTCTTCTTTAATTTTGGTTTAATTTTGATTCCAAAGTTCAGGCAAGAATGTGATTGTACTCCTTCGTCCATCTCACGTGGCTGAGAATTTTCACTAAAATGATAAATTTTAAAGAAAATTTAGCTACAAAACACACTGAATACTTTATGGATATATTGTTCTACTATTTTAAACTAAAGATAATGAAAGGCAATACTAAAATTCAGCAACTTTATACAAGGACAACTGACAAGACAAAAATCGAATGCGGCGACAAATTAATAGGTCGAGCCGGCTTACAGCCACAACTTCAACAAGAATTTTTGAACACTTTTACTCGCCAAAATACGATAATTTCACATAAACAAACATTACATACCTTTAAGTTTCACTTGGCGTCGAGAATTCAACATTTCTTCTTTAATTTTGGTTTAATTTTGATTCCAAAGTTCAGGGAAGAATGTGATTTTACTAGACTTCGCCTATCCCACGTGGATGAGAATTTTCACTAAAATGACAAATATTAAATTAAATTTAGCTACAAAACACACTTAATACTTTATGGATATGTTCTTCTACTATTTTAAACTAAAGATAACAAAAAGCAATGCTAAATTTAGCGAGTTTATGCCAGAACAAGACGAAAATCTAATGCGACATATTTAGGCCGAAGTCGGCTTGCGGTCCACAACTTCAACAACAATTTTTCAACACTTTTACTCGCCAAAATACGATAATTTCACATAAACAAACATTACATACCACTGACTTTTACTTGGGGTCGAGAATTCAACATTTCTTGTTTAATTTTGCTTTAAAAATCGGCCAAGAATTTAGCGATTTTACTTCGCTCTACTCGACGCCCCAAAATGGAATTAATGCCCGGAAGCTTGAATTTCGTGGCATGGTTGAAAATGGTCACATGATAGATAATGGTCAATTCCTATTGGACGAGACAGGCTTCTATGAAAATTAGTTGAATTCCAATGATTTGATTGGCACATTCACGTGACTGGCTGAAAATACGCACTGCCTATTGGTCAAATTCGAATCCCCAAAGGACAATTGTACAATACATTTGTACGAAATATAGCATAATAAAATATTTCATTGCCTTTTTATTGTTTTAATTAAAAATCTCTTTGTAGACTTCATCAAATCCGGAAGAAACTACAAGTAATAATTTCATAATTAATAAATCGATGAATTTTTAGCGACAATTCGCAATGCAAATGTGTTTTTATGAAATTCATTGAGGGTGGGAAAGGGTATTTTCGTGAGCCGTGAATGGTGAATATTTGTTCGTGTGAAATGTGAAAATCCTAGATTTTAGTGTCGTGAAATGTGATTTGTTCTACAGCCGTGAGGCGTGATTGTTGATAAAAATGCTCCGTGAAATAAGAATTAAGGATGCCTGTTTCGTGAACTGTGATTATTATAGTGATTATTATAATAAACATGATACGCGATAATCAAATTTATATGATCTCACTCGATTGCACAAGAGTAAAAACTTCGGAGGCCTTTCGCGAGGTTCCTGGCGGTGAGGACAAGGTTCCTGGCGGTCAGGACAAGGTTCCTGGCGTTGAGGACAAGGTTCCTGGCGTTGAGGACAAGGTTCCTGGCGGTGAGGACAAGGTTCCTGGCGGTGAGGACAAGGTTCCTGGTGGCGAGGACACGGTTCCTGGCGGTGAGGACACGGTTGCTGGCGGTGAGGACACGGTTCCTGGCACTGAGGACAAGGTTCCTGGCGGTGAGGACAAGGTTCCCGACCCTGAGGACACGGTTCCTGGCGGTGAGGAAAAGGTTCCTGGCGGTGAGGACAAGGTTCCTGGCG
>CACRXK020007044.1:0-23345 GCA_902702795.2 Paramuricea clavata
CTTTATTTTGACATTTTATGCATATACAATTATAAATCTCACTAATTTAGGTAATTTATAATTGACTACTTGAACTATTAATTATTGATAAAACTATATTACAGGTATAAAACTAGGAGAAAGCTCATTCTTAAATGTTCATCAAGTCCGGATCGGTCCAATCCTTGTTTCTACAACAAAATATATAGTACGTTGTTCTGATGGCGATGGACATTATTTTCTTAACACAAAAGTTCTAATGTTTTTTATCAAGACCAACTTCATAATAATAATAATAATAATAATAATAATAATAATAATAATAATAATAATAATAATTTTTTTTTTATTAAATTTGCCACTGAAAAAGACGTACTTTACATATACAAAAAACTACTAAATTACCCTAGTAAGTAAAATGGCAGGGTCACCACAACAGCAGTTGCCAATTACCGTGGGCCCTATGTTTAAATGTTTATAAAAAAACAATAATGAATGTTCTTACAGTTAAATGCAACAAGAAATTGGTTTGTTCAGCGGACGTCCTCGATTACTCTTGATGCAAACTGTTTTGAAAGAGCGCGGAACGTCCCATTGATAATATGACAATGATGCTTTGTAATAATTGAGCATGATTGTTTTAAAAGATATCAGGTTGTTAGTACTCAAACAAAGTTCATCTGCCAAAACGTTCCATACTCTACATGTTCGTACAAAGTAAGAACGCTGATATGTGGTTGTCTTATATTTTGGCACTACAAACTTTATCACGTTGCTCGCTGATGATCTGGTCGACCTGGTGTTTCTGGCCGTAGGTATAACGGTATGATCTATAATGACTAGTCCGTGAATGATCTTGAAGAAAAATATCATATCCTGCAGTTCATGCCAGGAGGTAATAGGGATAAGATTCAATTTTTTCAATCGAAGAGTGTAATCTACATTAGAACTGTATGGTATGCAAAGAATATATCTCGTTGCACGCCTTTGTATGCGCTCTAATTTACCAATTAATTGGACGAACTGCGGAGCCTACACCTGGGTGGCATAACCTAAATGAAGTCGAATCAGTCCTAGATAGAGCGTACGCCTGATTGATACACCTTTGATATAAATGGTGTTTCGCTTAATATATCCTAAAAGTTTATTGGCCTTGCCAGCTTGTTCTGAGACTTGTTTATGAGGTAACTTACGGTTGGCTATTTGAGTCACAATTATACTAAACTAAAATAACAGAACAAAGTGCATGCAATATATATATATATATATATATATATATATATATATATATATATATATATATATATATATATACAATGAGATAAGTCAAATTGTTAGTAAATCCGGATTTTCCCATTCCTTATTTCGGCAGCAAAAAATGTAATATGTAGTTCTAATAGCAATAGTCATCATTTTCCTAACGCAGTACATTTGGTGGTTTTTGTCAAGACCAATACTTTCTAACATGTCTAAAAATGTATAACATTCTTCTGCAAAAATTCCTAAAGAGTTGATGGAGAGTTTTATAAATTTAACTTGGTTAAAATTTTTACCTAGCTGTCTCAATAATTCTCTATATTTATCCTTCTTCCGTTTTACGTTGTTTTTGAGGTTTGTCTCATAACCAGTGGTGAGTTCAACCACATATAAGGAACCATTTGAGCACGATAATAACTCTCACTAATTTAGGTAATTTATAATTGGCTACTTGAACCTACTTAATATTTATATATTAATAATGAGTATCCTTAAATGTTCAGTAATTCCGGATTTGACCAGTCCTTATCTCTGCAACAAAATATATAATATGTTGTCCTAATCGCGATAGACATAATTTTCCTGATAGCAAAATGTTGGTGTCTTTTATCGAGACCTAGATCATTTAACATATCTAAAAAGGAATGACATTCTTTTGAGAAGACGCCTAAAGAACTAATTGACAAATTGACAAATTTTACGGACTTAAATTGTTTCTTTTGCTGTGTAATGAGATCTTCGTATCTTCTTCTTTTCCGATCAACATTTGTTTGTAGATTAGACTCATAACCAACAGAAAGTTCAAGGATATAGAGACAATACAAGTTGATAGATAGAAGTAGGTCTGGGCGGAATGTGTCACCAGTTACAATTGATGGGCTTTTATAACCAGGAAGATCGACGAAAAGATTGGAGTTGTTTACAGGTTGTAGCGTTTGTGCTATGAAGTTCAGAACAGAATCATGTCTCCATGTAAATCGTGGGAGATACGTTTGACATCCAGCAACTACGTGTAAAAGGGTTTCAGGGTTTAAGCAGAAGGAGCAATCAGAGTTGGACAATATTCCTCATTTAGTAAGGTTTTTACGAGTTGGAAGTGAGTTATTGATGTAACGAATGGTGAAGTTATAGATGTTCTTTGGGAGGTTTGATTGTGATTTAGACCATATGCTGTTTAATTTCGACAGTGAAAACTTAATGAAATTTGAGAAGAAGGAGCCTTGCAAAATCAGATGATTCTGCAGTTTGTCTTCTTGTCCGGAGGTAAAAGTTTTAAGGACTTCCTTTGTCGAGGTGTAAACGTCGTACTGAATGTTTTTGCTTTCAGATGTTGTTTTTCAGAAGTCTTTTATGGAATGATTTGGAGAGGTCTTTAAGGCGTTACGAGCAACTGTTTGGCACTGAGCAAACTTAATTGACGGCGGGTAGATATTTAGACCAAACTTGTTACTGGTAAGGTAGACGTTAGATAGAGTTCCTGATATAGGTATTTCAAGCCATTTACGTACGTACTTGTTCACCACAGAATCCATATTTTCAGTGACCCAGGTTCTTGATAAGGTGGTTACAGTGAAATGCCAGGAAAGTTTGGATAGGAGGTAACGACTATAAAGCAAAAGTTTATTCTTCGGGTGCAAAGGTTTGAGATCAATTTCAGACATAATGTCGTCCATGAGAGTGATTAGCTCTTGTTTGTGTTCTTTTTCGGACATACTGAAGTCAAAATATTTCCCCAAGTATCGAAACGACTCTCCCGTTTTAGTGGCAGGTATCAATTCATTGTTAATCAGAAGTTTAGGTAAATATTGGATAGATTTTGTCAGACTTTTCCTGATCCCAAATGTTGAACACTTATCAACCCTGACAATCATGTTAGACCACTGGCACCAGATCGAGAACGAATCGATTTAAAAAATAATAATAATAATAATAATGAAAACTTTATTAAATGGATATTTAGCTTATATATACAATTGCAAATCTCACTTATTTAAGGTAATTTACAACTGGCTACTTAAATCACTGATTATATATGCAAAAATTATACTATTAAGATAACAAAATGACAGTACAACGTTTAAACACTTAACAGTTCCGGATTCATCCATTCCTTGTTTCGACAACAAAATATATAATACGTTGTTCGGATTGCAATCGTCGTCATTCTTCTAATACAGTAATTCTGATGTTGCTTAATAATAATAATAATAATAATAATAATAATAATAATAATAATAATAATAATAATAATAATAATAATAATAATAATAATAATAATAATAATAATAATAATAATAATAATAATAATAAAAGCATTTGTTTATTCGCGATGGTAAAGTTACAGAAACCTTTTCCTGGTCGCCAGTATAATGCAATGGCGGAGTTTTCCTCGAGGTTTGTAACCGTTTCAGAAATCCAGCTGATTTGGTCCAGCTTGGGCCGCTCAAGTCGTTTATCTGTAATGTATTAAAATTGATTTATATCGAATCACGGAAGCAATGGAAATCCCTATTGTATCCATGCAGCCTGAAATTTGAATTGCCCGGCACTATACAGGACAACCTCTGGTTTCATTATGGTTTTATCCGAACTTGTGGCAGATTTCACTTGTTGGAGTTTCATGCAACGTGGAAGTGATGTTTCTGTTATGGAGTTGATATAATGTTTAGTAATTCGACCAGTTAGCTAGAGGCACAGATGAGCTGCATAATCAAAATTTGATAAAGACGTGGATGAAGCGGATTTTCTTCCGGAGCTTAAAAAATTAACAACTTAATTGCACAAGTTATTCTCGGGAAGTGTAAAGATTTCCCAAATATTGACCAATAGAGGATGATCACCATTCCCTGAAAATTGTTGGAGCGATGGTTAATTCGGACATCGTGGAAGTGACTGTTGAAAAAAAAAGGACGAACAATCGTGGAAACGACAAACAGAGATTGATTGGGAAAAGAAATTGATTGGAGTGAATTCTGCCAGTGGTTCAATTATGCGGTTCAAACTATTGCAAAATGCTAACATGTAGTAGTGGACGAAAGAAGTAGCAAAATCATGGCCCATCCAAGAGCGCTGTTTAATTAAAGTAGTACTTTCTGGAAACGCATGTGGGCTAGTGTAGCGGCTATTTGATTGTTTTATGTCGTTTGAGGAAGTGCTCGGTTTTTACGAATAGCGAGAAGAAACTGTAGCAAGTTTCATGAGGGTGCAGCCACTTGGAAAATTTTGCACGCGAAATCTGTATGTGAAGTCTTCGAAACACCATTTCCTCTATTTTGATATATTTTGTAAAAATCCTAAATGTAGCAAACTTCAATTTGAGAACTCTCTTTGAAAAATGAGACTGAATACTATTTTGACGGGTTGTTGTGATTGGTTGTCTTAAAGGTAGGTTACAGTCCCTTCTGCGCATGTTTGTGATTGTTTTTGCCTGGGGACTCCACCGAAAGTTGGCAGCTCGGTTTATACTCGGTCCAGTCTCATTTCTGGCAATAACACGTGCGTTGTTTTTTTCGCAAGCGAAGGAGTGAAGCCAGAAGTTTCCAAAATATATTTAGCTTTTTTGAGCGACAATCCGTCAAATAACGAGTTTTTGAGGCAACATGACGAGTAGGAAAGAATACTACGCTAGCAGGGATGCTTGCAAAGTGTATCAAAGTGTATCTACTTCATTGTTTTCTTCGATGGAGAGCGTGCCATTTCTGTCTGCGTTTCCCCATGATATACGCATATACCTACATCCTCAAGCTTCTACTAAAGGTTTTCAAGAAAAGAATCCAAGAAGGATTGGACATTTCACCCAGCATGGCTGCTATTCACTCCCTTCACTGTGGATCCTTCAGTGAAATCGCTTGTTGAAGCCCATCAATCGAGGTTTTAATGACTATAAAATTCTCTTCATTTACTATTTTAATACACTTTACATACGAACTGTTCTATCTCTTTTATTTACAAACTGAAACCCACGATATAATTAAGGCCTAAAGATATGATACTCGTGAGTAGTTGTTGTCAATGAAAAAGTGTTAATGAGCAATTTGGAGTCAACATGTTTTGGATGGCTGTTTATATAGTGTTTATTGTCAGAGTGATAAATAATATAAATTAATCTACTTGACCGTGCTTTACTGTCTTTGACTGTCTTCTCATGGACAACTTGTGCTCACTTAATAGAAACACACAAAAAGTTTCTCTGATCAAAGTGTATTTTAATTTGATCAAAGCATTTAACCGTTTATAATATTCATATTGTGTTTATATGGGAACATGGGTTGATGGGAACCAGGCTGGCTTGCCTAAGCGAGATTTTGCTTAATTTGTGAAGCCCAAACAGATCTCGCCTAGGTGTGCTGGCACGCCTAAGCCGCTGAATATGAATATATTGTTGTAAGTAAGACATTTGATCTATAATTTTAAAAATTAATTGTTTTGGTGAGTCAGCCCGCCACAGAATAAAATCAGTTCGGCAAAGCCGCTTAGCTCGGGTACCCTGATATATTATATAATACCCTGCCGTATAGTCTTTTAGTTAATTCACTAAATTATTACTTTGTAATTACTGTTAAGACTATGTGGTGAAGTTAATACATTAAAGAGGGCCGTGAAGGGGTAAAATGGGAACTGGGATTGATCAATTTTTAGACTGGGAAAATGGGATTTGGGTCGCTGGGACTGGGATTTGGCCACTGGGAATGGGAAATGAAGTCCTCAAAAATGGGAATGGGATTGAGGTAATGCGAGTCGATTCCCAATTTTTCTGCGTTTTGAGTATTTTAAAGTACAATTTTGATCCGTCTTTGGTCATGATTTTTGTTTCGTTCCCCGCAGGAACGAAACGGTACTGTATTTGGTTTCGAGCAATATCACAGGAAAGTGACGTCAGAGATCAAAGTTATCCAATCCTTTGCCAGTATTCTTGCTTAAACGTCAATTACATTTAGAATCGTCCAATGAGATGACCGCTCCTAGCATAAGAAATTTTTTGGAGGCGTGGCGTATAATCGGAAATCTTAGTTAATTATATGTCAACCTATGAGAACATGGCAACTTAACCTGAAGTTCAGGCCCTAATTTTAAATAGGGCCTGACACAAAACCTGTCTAGACCGTGGGACGCCCCCACATGTTATTTTTAGACACAGCATGCAATATGATTGACAAGTGTTGTAGATTTCGTTACACAAAAAATTTATATTCTCATGAACATGTCCGCAGAGTGTGCATTTTGCTTTTTAATTAAACTTAAAAATTCAAGGCACTTTTATGTAATTAAGAGTCCGTTTCTCTATTTAACCGAACAGCAAACAAAGATTCAATTAGTCAGTTCTGTGTACGGCTTGACTGCCAAGCTTTCTCAACTGGTTTCAACTTGCTGGACGCGGATATACCAGGGATATACTCTAACGGGCTAACAACAGCAACAATAAAATTCTCAATCGTACCACGAAGAAGGCGATGTAGCTCAGAAAACAACGCCGGTAGGACCTGATATTAAAAATAAGACTTTTGCCGGCGAAGCCAGTTGGCAGAACATACCAATTGGCTGTCAACAACAAGCTTTCGAATACATGACTAGTTTGGCTGTTCTTTCAGCGTCGTGTGTCCAAAATTCGTCAAAGATTTTGATAAAGACCTTTCAAAATACTATTTGTTTGATTTATTTTCCGCCATAAAGCATAAAAGAAAAGAAATTCGAGAAACCGATAATGGATTTGTTACGTGGGTTGGACCTTTATATTATTATTGTCCCCTTGAGCCCTTGACCGAGCTATTTTTAAAACTGTTGTTTATGTGAACTTGCAACCAATCAAAATCTTAGGGCCTGAACTTCAGGTTAAATCTACAGGCACGATGATTTATATTTGAAGTATTCAAGCGCCAATAGCGGTATATATTTATTATATAGTTTTCTTTGCTTTTCTTCATTTTAAATACTACTACTGTATTTCTGGACCGCTCGGCTCCTCAAGGTAATGAAAATTTATACTTGACATGCAAAAAATTACCAGAACCCGCCCGCCTCACAAAATGAACCAATTTCATTGCTCGACATATACAAGTGATCTATGGTCACAACCGCTAATTACAGACGTTTGGTATTTCTATAATTCTATTGGAACGAAACATTATTTCTTTTTTTAAAAAAATATTTTCTTGTTGTTGTTAACTATATTATTCACAGCACTACCTGCGAACAGGCATACTCTGGTGCCCGGAATCTGGGTTTTCTGATTATGCGTGTCTCAGAATGCTGCAAATGCTATTTCTGGGATTCAAATTAAAAAAATTTCCGTGCCTTCGGCACGAGCCCCCCCCCCCCTAAGATTTCATAAAGTGTCCACCACTTGCTTAAAAGGTCTTAAAACTGTTTATTCTACCGATAAATAAAGGGTTTTTTATTGACTGGGATTTCAATAACTGGGACTGGGATTTCTAATAAAAATCCAACTGGGACTGGGATTTTGCCAAAATTTCAGGTGGGAAATGGGATTGGGACCCCCTCTTCAGGACCCTCATTAAACTAGCTCAGGTAACCGGTCTGACTCGCCTCCATATAAACACCGCCTATGACATTTAGTTTATAAAACATTTTGATCACAGAAACTTATATGATGTAAACAAACTCAACTAATAATTACTAGTATATTTTTTCACCCTAATTGTAACTAAAAGTTTGCATATAAGAACCAACAATTTAAGAACTTGTCAGGCTAAATTTTTTTATTTAGACACCCTATTTGTTTAGGCTAGCATTTCAGGTTCTTATTTTACCACATGAAGACAAATCAAATATACAAATGTATATAAATCAAAGAAAATATACTCTTCACAAAGTAATGAAAATGATCCTGAACCCTGAAAATGTCATTGAGATAAATAAAGTGTTTACTTAGTAGATTTACAGTATATAGCTTTACACATAGCTATTAGTTAGATAGTTTATGCACAATTTATACATGTAAATTATACCTCACATACCAAAAATGAGTGGCTTTTCTTTAAGAATTTAACCTAATTTCCAAGCTATAATGATCATGTAGTCACTGCATGCATTGTCCATAGCTGAGGTCTGGGGGTTTGAAATCCGAGCTTTCTTTCTCCCAGATGGATTGCCTCCCACACAAAGCAATCTGGAACACAAACCAGTTCATATTGTACTATGATTGCCTGATTTTGTGTCACAAAGAGTGGCACCATCCCATATATATGTTGTCAGAACAAGCTGCCATGGCCTGTTTTGTGACATGAAATTAGACAACACAGTAAAACTCTGCATATAATAAGAACCTATAGATTTTTTCCAAGTTAGCCTAAACAGGTTCTTACAAACTATAATTATATTTAGTATGTTCAGTATTTTCAGGGGACATAAGGGACCGCTCATTATTTATTGTACAGGGGAGATTGAGGAGAAACTGGGTGGGGCTTTTTAAAACCTGAAAGGGAGGGCTTTAAAAAAATACAGTGAGACGAAAGAAGGAAGCTTCAAAAATATTTACCAGTTTGAAAAAACATTAGTAGTTTTAAAAATGTATCACAAAACAACTTAACAAATAACAATGTTTATAGACCTTCAATATTCACTAAATGGAAGCCAAATAAAAAGTCTCTTATGTTCATGTAAATAGACAATCCCCATTATAGACTAATTTTAGAACTAGGCAAAGAGATGCAAATCAAGGCCGGATTTTGGTGAAAATAGTGGGGAAGGTGGAAAACGTTTTAGGGGAGGTGCAGCGGTCTAGCTGACAACTCCCATGGAAAGTTAGGGCTTATTGTAGAACAGGCCAATATCAACGAGGTGAGCTATACATGTAGTGTACATATATACCGGTGTATTAATGAATTATGAATGTATATGACTTCAAACTTGCCCTTCATTACAATTGCTACAAAGTTTCTTTCAAAACATTGCATTGAAAGGGTACTTAATTGGCACAGAGATGAATGGCTATCACTGTTTCAATTTCACAGAGAAAACTTTCTTACGTCACGAAGTGTAGATCCTAAGCAACCATCACATTTTCACTTTGTTCCATCATTGAAACTTTCCCAATGGGAGGTGCATGACCTTTCAGGAGAGTTGGAAAAAATTCTCAGGGGAGGTGCAAAACGATCTCAGGGGAGGTGCGCACCTCTCCACACCTCCCCTCAAAATCCGGTCTTGATGCAAATAAATCACCACAGCTAGAAAGAGCATACTAAAATAAGTAAATTATTGCAAAGTTTGGATGCGAAATGTTGTAAACTACAGAAAATATAGCCTTGCAAAGTTTGCAAATTTTGTATACAAAATTTGCAAACTTTGGACGGCTATATTTTCTACATATTTTACAACATTTTGCAACCAAACTTTGCAATTTTACTAATTTTAGTATGCCCTTCCCGGGAATATACTTTTTTTGCTAAGATAAAAATTAGTCTATAATGGGAATTGTCTATTGGTCCCAATTATCTATTTATGTTTCTCTAAATAAAGAGCTAGAGTTTTTGTTTCTCTAAATAAAGATAAAGAGCAAGAGGGGCGACCAAAATTTATGTTCTTGTTTTACCTGTTGGGGAGGGGGGGGGGCTTTGAAAATTTTACTTGTCTTAAGAGGGGGGCAACGAAAAAATATTATAAGTGTTGAGTTTCTCCTCAGTGTCCCCCTGTACAATAAATAGTAATCAGTCCCTAAGCCCTTCTCCTTGAGTCATACTAGTTCATGCCTATCCCCTTGGAGTTTTCTTTTTTTTAATTAATGTCTGTATATGTGTGTTAATAATAATTGTTTATAAATTGTTTGTATTACGTATACCATATAACCCAATAAATCTGTTAAAAAAGGAAAGATTCGTTGATGTAAATCAAAATTTCATCAGTGTTTCCTGAGCTTTCTGATGAGCTCTGATATAGAGCGAAACAACATATATTGAGGAACTGCCCTCTGTCTTGAAGAGGCATGATGAAATAACGTGATCACCAGATTGACCAGAATTGTTGAAGTTAATATTAGATCATTCAGTGTCACAAGAATATCATCATTTAGTGTCAATGTGAGAGTACGTAATATCAATGAACTGATACTTCAATCCCAGTTCATAATTTCAAAACATACATTTTTATAACACAAGAAAGTTGAATATAATCTTAGCGTCTCGTACTCTCGTCACTGTCAATCTGAAATCATCTCCATAGGCATAGCGCGCACGAGCTTGAACAAAAGCTATTTATCCAGCTTTTGCACGGTCAAAAATTTCGCCCTTGGCTTTCCCACGAAGACAGTAACTGCAGCCACATTCTCAATCACAATTCGAATTTCGTCAAGCGAAAAGCTTTCCCCAAGCACTTCTGTCATAATGACAACAACAACTCTGGCAACATGTTTCGAGGGATTGATACCGCATTAACTATTTTCATAATGAGACACAAACTCCAAAGGTAAACACAAATTATTCGAACTCACACCTTCGGGATTTCGGTTCGCCGCCCCAGCTGTTGATATAGCAAGTCACACAAGATTCAAAGCGGCCTCTTTATTCACGATGTTTACAGTTAAAAAGTTACAGTATTAGATTGTGTTATTGTGTACAAAAATTTCCAGTGTAGAAATGTACAAGAAATGAAGCAAAGTGTTGTCAGACATTGCACACTTCGGTCACAAATTATGTGGAATGTTACTTTGAACTCGTCATAATTATACTTCATCTTATATAATTAATGTGGATCAAAACAAAAAACGTAAACAAAGCCCGCGCATGCGCAGAAGGGACTGTAACCTACCTTTAAGGAATAAATTTTACCCCATATAAAAATAGGGGTAATTCTTACACCTCTCTTACGGGGGTAATTTTTACCCCATAGAAAACTAGGGGTAATTTTTACTCCCCAAAACAACACTGCAAGGGAGCAATAATTGGCAAATTAGCATGCGCATCATAAATAATGCGCATGCATGCATTACTTACACGAATCGCTTTAATTCAACATAATAAAAATATCACTCAAATAACAGTCAATAAATGCTATATTTGAGAAATTCATAAGTGAATTGATTATTACTTGAACTACATCTAATACAATATAATCATTCAAATACATGCAATGCAATTAATTAACAAACCATGCATGCATGCAGTATATATAGACGATTTAAACAACACCGGTCACAACAATTTAAAAAGGAACCAAGATGCAAATATTGAAAATTTCAAGATGTAGATTAAAACAAGGCTTTATTTCAGGTATTCATGCATGAATGAAAAAATTAAAACATTAATACCAGCTTATGTCGTGTCGTGTATGGTCACCATGCACGCTTGCCTTTCAAGATAGAACCCGGGTTCAATCCTTGGTTGGACCACTATACTTAAGGTCTTGCAATAATTCAGGAGAAAGATCTGCCTTTACATTGATATCAGTACATAGATAACTCAATTTGTAGGGGTGTTTCGCTGATTCGCTCTTGATACTGTGTGGCATGTTTTATTGTGTTGTATGGTGTCGTACGTGGCGCTGTATTAAATTGTACTATCAAAACTTGTAATTAAAGTGAAAAGTTTTCCTCACATCCAGTCATTTCACAGGTTGCTTCTGCCACTTAGTAACGTCGGTTTCTTAATCAAGCTAAACTTGTAATAAGAAAGCGACGTTACTAAAGCTATCTATAACTAATCCTACCTGTAGTTTTCGTTAATCAGGTGGTTTGATTGTAAGAAATCAGAGTGATACACCAGAGCATCTTTTAAGGGCCCACTGAACGCAGGCTCGCGCTCAAGTGTTGTCATGATTGCATGACAACACGATATTCTTAAATTTTTATTTTTTTCATATTTTTTGTACAAAACTGCAAAATAGTTGAAAGATTCGTACTTTTAACTATACAACAATAAATTCCCGAAATATATACTGCAGGTATAATATTTTGCATTTTGTGAGCTTTGATTTAATGTAAAATTTAACTTGAAACGCTTCGTAAAATGTTTTGAAATGTTCATTCAACTATAGTTCATTTGCCGATAAACTAATAATAAAACATAAAATTAAAGATACAAATGAAACAAATTGTTAGGTAATTTCAATTCAGTCGTCAAATCAATTTGTCCTCCCTTGCATTTTAAGATTTTTTCTCAAATTAAACGGTAATTTATGAAACTTAGAGCTTCGTTGAAAAGGAAAACAGTTCATGTTTTGGGGCAAAAAGCTTAAAGCAACAAAATTCGTAAACATACTAAACATTAAATATTGAAAGCAAACTTGCCGTATATTTCACGATTTCCCATAGTAAATCAATTCTTCTCATTTCTTGAAACAAAATTGCTTCAAGCTTGTTGTGTATGAAACGATTTTCCAAATATATGTCTTTTAAAATTGAAATCTTGCTCATCCCACTCCTACAAGCAATCAGCCATATTTTTTGAGATCAGTGAGGATGACCACACATCGTTGGTGACCGACGCCCGTGCTCATTGATGAACTTTAGACTTGGCCAATGCTTTCGTTTCCCCAGGTGCAAATAGCCGGGGGAATTAGTACCCTCGCCCCGGGCTTACACCCGGTACGGCGCTCCGCGCCGTTGGTTCGGGGATTAGCGCAAACTGCCACAATATTTTCGAACGATCAAGCGCGCTCTTATTAGTGGTATACAGCTCTTTTTTAGTCGTATATAAATTAATGAATTTATTAGCGATTCCCAGCAGTCTTTTGCGCTCGTACTCGACATTTCCGCTTTGCTCGCGGGACAACCTTAATTGAAATAGCTGTATACAGTACTTGTACAACACGAAGGTCTACGTAGGCTACATTATTTCCATAGTCTCGAACAGTGGCTCCGCGGAGCGTCTTGTTAAACTGGAATTTACATACAAACGCACTCCTGCTGAAACGACAACTAACTGGCGTGACGTCACAAATAATGCTTGTCCCAGACTTCAAGCAGCTGCTAGATATTCCGACGGCCGTGTGCCAAGTAAAATCGCAAGATCAGCAATTGCAAGTTCAAGTAACTCTAAATATTTTCTTTTTAGCCAAAAGCAACTTTTTTGCGGAACTACTTCATTCGTGGCATAATATTTTAATAACCTGAAAATCAGTTTTGGTGGGGTTATAGGCAGTTTAATTGTGCTACGCCAAAATACACTATATACCTTAAATTTCGGTGCCAAATTGCTAATATATCATAATCATATGAAAATGTACGGTAAACAATATTAGCGGGTTCGGCGCATGAACAACACGGCGTCTTAGGCCACGGTCAAACGTCGAACATTTCATGTGCCGAACCTATATTGCAAATGAACAAAGAACTTAGCTCATTAACATTAGGTTCGGCACATGAAAAGTTCGACGTTTGACCGTGGCCTAACATAGTCCATCTCAAACCTTTGCCCCATAATACGGCATGACTTGCCGCATATTGTGCCGAGTCGAACATAATCCGAAAACTTGCCGAACTTATAATTGATTTATATACTCCGCTGTTCTGTCGTACTTAATCATTGCATTAGTCTTGGCACATGAAACGTTCATCGTCTATACTCGGCTAACATCAAAAGATTATTAATTAAAGTATATTATTTATTTAAAGTGCCTATATGACTTGTGGGATATTTACGGATTTGGAAAGAGCACAAAAAGTTAGTTGGTAAGTTATTCAACCTTTTTTATTTGGTTCAGCATTTTCCGAGATATTGACCCTCAAACATGACAATTTAAAAAAAAACGTCGTCCTTTGGTGGCCTGGGACTCAGGAACGCGAGCGTAAACAAACACTATAGAATTGTATTATATTTTGACGCTGTAACTTACTAAAGTGAGAATTTTTGCAAGAAAAGTCGACGGTTTATTAAGCTCAAAGTCGTTCTCTGGTACTGAAACGACTTCAAAATCAAATTTGAAAGTGCTCCTTCGTAGATGGCATCTAGCTTCGTTGAGCATGAAAATGTTGGCATTTAAGCTACACTGACGAAATATGGGCCAAAGAATAGGTTTGAAAGTTGGAAGAATATAACAAGGAATAAGGAAATTCATTTTCACAAGAAAAGGAACATTATACATGTACAGTATATCGTGATCAAGTTCTTCGTATTAAAGTGAATAATATATTTCCTATATGTTAATGTTTTGCCATTTTCTACATGTAAATGTATTTTGCCATTTGCAATTTAATGCCATATGGGTTGTCTTTGAGTAATTAATATGTTTTGCAGCTTGAATTATTGAGATATAAAAATTAAGTAAAGGAGGAGCTTTTTCGATTCTATTTTGTACTGTTCAAAATCACAATACATTTCATGATTCAATGATTGTATAGCTTAATTGCTGCAATAAACCAATATATAAATATTTGGCTTGAATTTATGTCTTTGTTGTTAATGGTAAAGCTCCCAACATTCCAACTCTGCCAAACAACCTGAACTAGTGCGGGTTGGAGCCATGATGACATCTGCAACGATCCACGCCAGTATCGCATGATTTAGGGGCTGTTTATGTGTGCCATGGTTTGCAGGGCTGACCCTGTTTTAAAGGTCTTGTATAGATGAAAATTATTGAGTGGAAATTTATATACATTTATTAAATATCTTTCTATACAAGACCCTTCAACTATTATTGAGAGCACAACCTGGAGACAAATATTTCCTTTACTAGTATTAGAGTATTTTTGTGCTAAATCTGCATGTGCATAAACATATATACAGGGTGTATCAAAATAAACGCAATTCATCTTTTATGCTTAATAACTTTCGAAATACTATTTCTAGTTAAACGCTTTTAGGCTTACTTCAAAGCCTGTTCTTTTCTCTTTCAAACAAACTATAATTCTTGTCTCCAATGCTAGTAATAATTGCACAGGAAAAGATTTAGTAAAACCTATCATTTTTAGTCGCTGTTTAATTATGCAAGTTTACTATGTTATTGATTAGTCGGTTTAAGGTGGCTCCATACACTTTTCATCATCGGGGGACTGGTACTTAATCTTGTCCTAATGTTGAGTTTTCGCGCGAAAATATTAAAAATATATGCAAAAATAAATACAACTTTTTCAATTTCAGTCTGAAATCCGAACCACAAGTCATGTTTATTTTGATGTTTTGAGTCTTCCTTGTTCTCATTTGTCCTCAAAGAACAAACTTCGTCCTGATTTTGTCCTGGACATTGAATAACTAGTCTTTTTAGAAGACATTTTAAGGTAAAAAATGCAATGTTCAACTTTCAAACTCTTGTGAAAACCGGCGATCGGCCCGACCGGCGAAAAGTTTTGTTACTCCAATATTTGGTGATTTATAAGTTCATATATCCAAAGTTTTTTGTACTTACAACTGGTAAATGTATTCAAAGTGTTACTAACAGCAAAGGAATTCAGTGAAACAGCATTTTGCGCCGGCTCAAACTGTTTTAAATTGTCAACAACAAGAAGAAAACACACAAGTTACGACTGTAAACGAATATAAAACTACGTAGAAAAGCCAAAAAGTTCATACATGACACACATATCTTATACCAAACGACACAATCACCTGTTTTCTTGGCGTTATCCCAATTTAGCATGCAAAACTAAAGATATTTGCATTTCTAAGCAAGAAAACACAACATATATTTGATGTTTCGACGAGACTAAAAACTTTTTTGTGCGTGTTTTTCTGGAGATGCGCCTGCGAAAACATGAACGCGCATGTCAATTCATTGATCTTGCAGAGCTCGAAAAACTTTCGACCGAGCGAGTGAGATACCACAATAAAACGGCGTAATTCAAAATTTTGCACGGTGACATGTGATGAAATTTTGCACAACGATAACTTCTTTTAAAACAAATAGAATATCAAAATTTTAAAAAAATCTGTAGATTGGAAAACTCTAAATCCGCAATTTTTTATTCTGGCTTTTCTAATCTACAGAATTTATTTATTTTCAGGGATAAGATTCAGCATTAAAAGTGAAAGCTATACAGCAGTTAAAAATGGGGTGTCACCGGCAATATTCGGAAAATAAATAATAAAAACCTGCTTAAAATAGCAAAAAATACCATATTTGGCGAGACTACTGTTACCATGGAAACAATATTATGTTCAAGAATATTGCAAATTTTTTCTACCAAATACTTAATTTATACTAGGGAATGCTTAAAATTAATAGATGAAGTAATAAAATTTATAAATTGAAATTTTTACGCAATAAGGTATTTATACTACGGAACTGTATGGAGCCACCTTAAATGTTAGAATTTTCTTCTTTAAACTTTAATGTTGTCGTCACTACATCTGGAAAACCACGTAAGAACAAATTAAAAGTATTTTAAAAGAGACCAGGTTGTTTGAAAATCCTAAACGAATGCTAAAAATCGTCAAAACATTCTGGTGTCTGAGCCAGAGTGTCATCGAATTGCGATGTAATGTAATGTAAACAGAAATTACAGCAGGTTGATGTCAGTCAGCTTAGATGGTCCAAGCCAAAATTATATCGCATTTGAAGTTTCAAACTGAGTTAAAAATAGTGGAAGAAAAGCCGTAATTATACTTTTTGTTACAATCCTTTAATAAAATGCAACATTTTTTGGTTTTAATGAAAAAATCAGTTATTTTCATGAGAACGATTTGTTATTCCATCTCAATTTTTTTAATCTCCAATCGCAATAACGTAAAGTATTATTACCCGCGAACCAATGAGTCAAATTTAAGAAACAAGCCACTGTTAGAAAGCTGAATGGCTACGCTTTAAAATGAATGTAAACTTTAACGTTTTCGTCTATTATTTGTTTAGCAATTTACATTTCAGTCGAGGATTGCGCTTTTTTTGATACACCCTGTAGTGTTCTAGCTGACCATGGTTTTAAATTCAAGGAATAATGTCTGTCAACCATATGTTGTTGCACCCATAGTGGGACATGGGTGTTAAGGTTTCCTTCAAATGTTAATCAATTGCAAATCTTCATTCAAACAAATTTCCTGCAGCTGTTTATCATTTACTGCGAGCAGTGCATGGTCACCTATTTTTTCCACCCCTGTATTTATTGGTTGCAGCTAGCGCTGCACCGGAATTGCAGGGCAGCAGGTTGGATTTCTACCAGGGATCAGCGGTCGCATTTTGATTTTTCACAACTTTTCCTGGTTAGGTATAATAAATGCATATAAATTTCTACTCGATAATTTCCATCTATATAGAAGAACCTTCACCTATTATTCAATTATGTATAACCTGTCTTCCTAAGCTGTTCATGTTGATACATCAACTATTTTTTAAATCAACATTTCCCTGTACACAGTAGCATGAATTTCTTTTTTTCATGACTTTGACTCCTTTGTCTGTTTTGAAAAAATAGACTAGATATTATTTGTGCACTATGTGTGCTGTAACTTTATTAAATGCAAGTTAATGACAAAAAAAATCAAGCATGCATTAATTAAAGTTGGACTAACCCCAAATAGAATTTTTGGTTTGTGTGATATTTGGGTCATCATTCTTACTGAAGAAATGTAATGTATCTTTATAGTTAAAATTCACCTAATGACATCATATCCGGAAACTTTGACAGTGAAAAGGTCAATGGGGGGGGGGGGGATTTTTTAGTATAGAGATAACATTTCGAACGAATGACACAGATATTGCACATACCAAAAATCATATTTATGGTTAGTCGTGCTTTAAAATTATATTTCTTATTTCTCATCTTCCAAATATTCATATCCTTTGAAGTCATCATCTTTCCCATTAAAAACTGCAGATAGTTTGATAAACAGAACACAATGGTATTATATTTCATTTTTTTTGCAACCATGAACTAATCTGGTGAATCACATGTATTCCACTGATATAAAGACCTAAAAGTAGAGATATAATTATACCTTAGACTTCAATAATGTATTACTTCCTCCATGAGGCAAACCAGTGATCTGTTATACAGCTTTATACTCAAGACACAGTAATCTGGGCAGCTCAAGCTTTGCCCAGACATTAGCAAGGTGTATTAACCTATTCCTATAATAAACAGAAGCTTTGAATGGCCCTATTAAACTGAATATGCCCAAAGTTTATAAAAATATTAAGTTAAGACCTCAAAAATTACTTCTCCTTTGAATCAGCTTATACCACATGTTTGTGCAACACAGGTTTTCAAATGACAGATCAAAAGCAATTGAGGCAAACAGAATCAAATCCTGCATATTTTGTGAATGGCCAAATCAAACCGGTTATCCTTTGCCTATATCAAATTTTATAGTGTTTTTAATAGTTAAACTATTAGTATTGAATCTAAAATACACACAATTTTTCGTTTGTTTACTTGCAGTTGCAGAATACTGTATTCATTGCCAAATGTGACTATCACACAATATTTACAAATAGAAAATATTCGATTCACTTAAATTGATACGGCATGCAATATATTTTTTTATTATTTCATTTTAAAAGACTTTTAAAATTATATGTTAATCTCCCTTACCGATTTTGCGTTACTTCATTATTTCTTGAAATATTTTGACTTAAAATAATTTGCTGTCCGCCATCTTGGATTAATTTTTATCTCATTATCGGTGATTTTAGTGACGTCATAAGTAGGGTTAGCCATATAAAACTACATGTAAATGACCAAATAACATTAAGTCTTTTTGAAAAGTCGTCAGACAGTTTTTTATTTCAAATAGTTACTGAAGTATATGATTTTCTGCTCATAATAACCAATTGCTCTATGGATAGAATTATTGCGGGACCCTGCTTATGATGTCACATGCATATCCGCCAAAATCCAAGGTGGCGGAAAGCTCGCTGATTTGTGATTTTTTTTGTTCAAATATCTCAAGAAATAATAAAGTTACGCAAAATCGGTAAAAGAAATTTACTTATAATTTTAAAGTTCTTTAAAATGAAATAATAAAAAAATATATTGCCGTATCCCTTTAACGGGAACTAACACGATTATGCCCGTTCCATCTATAAATAATTTCTTTACATCCCTGTTATATTCTTCTAGCTTTCAAAATATATTCTTCAGTGTATGTTAACTGTTTCATGCTCGGCAATGCTTGACGACATTTAGGAAGGCTCATTTTCAAATTTGATTTTGAAGTCGTTTTGTACGTTTCACCGGCCACGATTTTATATTTAGCGCAATCGTATATGAACTTTTGTCAGTACTGGAAGACGATTTTGAGCTAAATAACCGACTTTTCTTGCAAAAATTATCATTTTAGTAAGTTATAGCAGCAAATGTAATGTAATCTATAGTGTTTGTTTATGCTCGCGCTCCTGAGTCCCAGCCCCCCAAGCAAAATTTAGTAGGACGGATTTTTTTCCAAAAATGTAAAAATTGCCAATCATGTTTGAGGGCCTATATCTCAGAAACTGTTGAACTAAATCAAAAGAGGTTGAAGAACTTGTTAAATAACTTTTTGCGCTCTTTTCAAATCCGTAAAGATCCCACAAGTGATATAGGCACTTTAAGTAAATATTATCAAACTTTGTGTTTACGGACCGCTAACGGTATCATACTGTAGACCTTGAGTTGTTTTGATCCGAATTATTCATTCATAAACTCAAGTGAAGGTGCATGACTCAAATCATGTGAATTTGGCGTGAGAACCACATGACTGGCTCGTGATGAGTGTTTTAAAACTGACATGCAGTGACCATTCGAATAAATATGTTGACTCATTGTCATTGACTGCACGAATAATTATGATAGTTTGGGAGAATTTGAAATAACGTGGAAAAACTTGTCATTCGGGTTCGTCTTCCCACTGATTGTTTCTCGTTCTTCCAAACTCCGACGCGTGTTTTTATAATTGTATAGCAACACGAAAAATGTTTTCTGTTTCTTAATTATAATTTGAGTCAAATACAAGCTATGTAAAGTCTCCCTGCGTAATAACGTATGCATGCCCTAATAGGGATTTCCCCTTTCATTTGTTGCTATGCAAAATAATTATATAATAATATTATTCAAAATAGCAACTTTTATCATGATAAGACGTTTCCATAAGTGTGGAGGCTATAGCTTCGTACTTCTTGTGTTAATGTCGAATACAGAAAGTATTACAGCTTTTGTTCCTAAGGAACTCTACAACAGAAAGGTAAGATTTCAACGGATGGTGAAAATAGTTTCATATTAATTCTGTCACTCCAGAGAAAACGAAAAAAATAAATGAAATTCTGCTCGTGCCTGGCCGTTGCACTAAAACACTGCGCGTATTGTTTAAAACAAGCGTTAACTTATCGCGATAATATTTGCACTCATGGAATTAAAACTTAATGCCAACTCCTGTCGACTTGCTACAACGTGTACAAAGGTCTGAGCATATCATATCAGAACTATTATTAATAACTATTGAACAATTACGTAACAAATAAACAATTACGTAATTTTGGAAGGTTTATTTGATATTGCTCATAAAAAACATGTTTTGCCAACTTAGGAACCGCTCATTATTGGCATTTACGAAAGGGGTTGAGGAGAAACTGGGGGAGGAGCTTTAAATTTTTTAAAACCTGAAAGAGGGGGCTTTTACAGAGAGACGAAAGAAGGGGGCTTCGAAAATATTTACCAGTTTGAAAAAACAGTAGTTTTAAAAATGTATCACAAAACAACTTAACAAATAACAATGTTTATACAGTAGACCTTCAATATTCATAAATGGAAGCCAAATAAAAAGTCTTTTATGTTCATGTAAATAGACTCAATCCCTATTATAGACTAATTTTAGAACTAGGCAAAGAGATGCAAATTGAAGGCCGGATTTTGGGGAAAATAGTGGGGGAGGTGAAAACAAATTTTAGGGGAGGTGCAGCGGTCTAGCTGACAACTCCCATGGAAAGTTAGGGCTTATTGTAGAACAGGCCAATATCAACGAGGTGAGTTATGCATGTAGTGTACATATGTACCAGTGCATTAATGAATTATGAATGTATATGACCCTAATCTTGCCCTTCATTACAATTGCTACACAGTTTCTTTCAAAACATTGCATTAAAAGGGTACTTGACACAGAGATGAATGGCTATCGCTGTTTCAATTTTACAGAGAAAACTTTGTTACGTCACGAAGTGTACATCCTAAGCAACCATCACATTTTCACTTTGTTCCATCATTGAAACTTTCCTAAGGGGAGGTGCATGACCTTTCAGGAAAAATTCTCAGGGCAGGTGCAAAACGATCTCAGGGGAGGTGCGCACCTCTCCACACCTCCCCTCAAAATCCGGCCTTGGTGCAAATAAATCACCACAGCTAGAAAGAGCAAATTAAGTAAATAATAATAAGTTAATAAGTAAATAATAATAAGTTAATAAGCAAATTATTGCAAAGTTTGGTTGCGAAATGTTGTAAAATACGGAAAATATAGCCTTGCAAAATTTGCAAATTTTGTATATTTTTGTATTGCGTGCGAAAATTGTAATACAAAAGTATACAAAATTTGCAAACTTTGGAAGGCTATATTTTCTACATATCTTACAAAATTTCGCAACCAAACTTTGCAATTTTACTAATTTTAGTATGCCCTTCCCGGGAATATACTTTTTTCGCTAAGATAAAAAATTAGTCTTTAATAGGAATTGTCTATTGGTCCCCATTGTCTATTTTTGTTTCTCTAAATAAAGAGCTAGAGTTTTTGTTTCTGTAAATAAAGATAAAGAGCTAGAGGGGGGACCAAAATTCATCTTCTTGTTTTGTTTGTCTTAAGAGGGGGGCAACGAAAAAATATTATAACTGTAGAGTTTCTCCTCAGTCTCCCCCTGTACAATAAATAATGAGCAGTCCCTTACTTATTCGGCACATACAACGAAAGTGCAAGTCATTGGTGAAAAATTCGGTAGGATGAGTGCTGCAAATGGAAACCGAATCACCATTCGATATATAGGGTGAGTGAGGAGCCTGAAGGGTCTTGTATTTGGAAATTATCGAGTGGAAATTTATACTATACATTTATTAGACCTAACCAGGAACAGCTGCGAAAGATGCAACTATATAGGTATAGGTTTTAACAGGTTAGGTTTTAACATAGCCTCTTTGAGTTGTATAGGCATGCGTCCAGTTTCGTGTGACTTGTTAATGATGTTAGTGAACAGGCAGTCAGTCTTTCTGCAGCTTTTAAGAATTGTTGCAAGTGTAGGGTCGAGTTCACAAGATTTTTTGCCATTGCATCAACAATATGTTCGACTTCTTGCTCCATCATCGTTTGAAAAACTCTAAACTCAACGCACTGTGTGTCGACAGTTCTACTGGGTTCAACTGATTGTCATAAATGGTATATTGGCCAACTCGTTACGTAAAACTGCTAACATGTCACTAAAGAAGTCTCCAAAATTATTAACTAGGTCAGTTTTTGATGATGTACAGTAGTTGGATAACATTTCTCTGGTTTTCTGTGGGGTAGTGTGTCAACTGTATATTAAACAATACCTTCTGATTATATTTATTATTAGAGATGGCGCAGGAGTATCAAATCATTCATTATCTGACATTATTTAATATACATCTCTCTGGCAATGTACAGTTTAGATGCTCGCTAACGACGCTCGAGTCTTCTACTGCACGCTGTCTTTTCAGAGGCTTTACCAATTTCCTCGTTATACCATGGTGCTGACGGCCGGAGTGTAATAATTCTTCGTTTTAAAGGCGCATGTTTCTGTAAAGTGTTTTCCAAAGTTTTTTTGTACTGATCGATTATAGTTGGACTGTCACTACTGAAGTTCGACTCTCTTAGGTTTTCATTAAAACTATCCATGTTTGTATTCCGCAGTTTGCGATACTGGATTTCTGCACGTTTCAGTGGTAGTTTCTCAAGCTGTAACGTACAGCTTACAGCTGAATGATCTAAAAACATGAATTCGTGTATTTCAATTTTAGTCACCAGTCGATCGCCAGTCCTTGTTATTATCAAATCTAGGGTGTGACCCTTCTTGTGAGTTTGACCATTCACGTACGCGCGCGTGTTGCTTTAGATTAAACAATTCCAATATTTTATTAAATTTTATACTATCCGGGTTAGTACTGTTGTCCACATGGTAATTCAAGTCAACTACTAGAAAATACATGCATGCAGAAACCCTCGCCTTACTGACAAAACATTATGTTTTCTGAATATTATGAAGAATTGAAAGTAGTTGTCATGGTAACACGATAATTTTAAGAATAGTTTTAAACCTGG
>CACRXK020007045.1:0-23706 GCA_902702795.2 Paramuricea clavata
TACAGGGACAAACAGATTATACAGAGGCAAACATATGGACAAACAGATTATACAGGGGCAAACAGACGGACAAACAGACGGACAAACAGATTATACAGTGGCAAACAGATGGACAAACAGATTATACAGGGACAAACAGATTATACAGAGGCAAACATATGGACAAACAGATTATACAGGGGCAAACAGACGGACAAACAGACGGACAAACAGATTATACAGTGGCAAACAGATGGACAAACAGATTATACAGGGACAAACAGATTATACAGAGGCAAACATATGGACAAACAGATTATACAGGGGCAAACAGACGGACAAACAGACGGACAAACAGATTATACAGTGGCAAACAGATGGACAAACAGATTATACAGGGACAAACAGATTATACAGAGGCAAACATATGGACAAACAGATTATACAGGGGCAAACAGACGGACAAACAGACGGACAAACAGATTATACAGTGGCAAACAGATGGACAAACAGATTATACAGGGACAAACAGATTATACAGAGGCAAACATATGGACAAACAGATTATACAGGGGCAAACAGACGGACAAACAGACGGACAAACAGATTATACAGGGGCAAACAGACGAACAAACACATTATACTGGGCAAACAGACGAACAAACACATTATACAGGACAAACAGACGAACAAACACATTATACAGGGGCAAACAGACGAACAAACACATTATACAGGACAAACAGACGAACAAACACATTATACAGGGGCAAACAGACGAACAAACACATTATACAGGGCAAACAGACGGATAAACAGATTATACAGGGGCAAACATATGGACAAACAGATTATACAGGGGCAAACAGACATTAGAGTGGGCAAACAGACGGACAAACAGACGTCAGTGGTTTATAGTTGTTATTACATGAAGTAATCACTGCCTTCGTTTCGTCTGTTTGTCCGTTTGTTCGCCCCTTATTTGTTTGTCCGTCTGTTTGTCCCTGTATAATCTGTTTGCCCCTGTACCATCTGTTTGTCCGTCTGTTTGTCCGTCTATTTCCCCCTGTATTATCTGTTTGTCTGTCTGTTTGTCCCTGTATAATTTGTGTGTCCGTCTGTTTCAACCTGTATTATCTGTTTGTCCGTCTGTTTGCCCCTGTATAATCTGTTTGTCCGTCTGTTTCACCCTGTATAATCTGTTTGTCCGTCTGTTTCACCCTGTATAATCTGTTTGTCCGTCTCTTTGTCCCTATTTAATCTGATTGTCCGTCTGTTTGCCCCTGTATAATCTGTTTGTCCCTGTATAATCTGTTTGTCCATCTGTTTGCTCTTGTATAATGTGTTTGTCCGTCTGTTTGCCCTGTATAATCTGTTTGTCCGTCTGTTTGTCCCTGTATAATCTGTTTGTCCATATGTTTGCCCTGTATAATCTGTTTGTCCATCTGTTAGCCCCCGTATAATCTGTTTGTCCATATGTTTGCCCTGTATAATTGTTTGCTCTGTATTTTGTTATCCATGGTACTATTGCTATCGCTAAAATGCGGCTATTGGGGTGGAGCAAAATCAAGTCCCGGATGTGTACTCGTGTTCCGATTGGTGTAGGAGTTTCAATTTAACCAATAAGAGCATGTTTTTATATCCGGGACCTAAATTTGCCCCGCCTGCTCTAGTCGTCTGGTGCATAGAGATTATAAATAACACTAGAGGAGGCATCGAGTTTAAAAATTGGGAACGCAGCTAATGGGGGGCAAATTCAAGTCCCGGATATAAAATCGTGCTCTCATTGGCTGATTTAAAACTCGTCACCAATGGGAACACGAATACATATCCGGGACTTGAATTTGCCCCCCAATAGTCGCGTTCCCTCTTTTTTACTGAATTAAGATTACAATGCCTCCTCTAGTGTTATTTATAATCTCTATGGTCTGGTGAGCACAACCAAAGATTAAGTATATATATATATATATATAGTATATACTTAATCTTTGGCACAACGCCCATTTCACATTTTATAATTTATACATCTCGTCAAAAGATGATGAAATTAGCCTCGTGTTTGTAAAAAATCCGTCTAAAAAACCTTCCCAACAGAAGCGTTGAAGATTGTTCCTTAGAAAATAGATTGAAGAATTGACTTTGACAAGCAAAGCAAAAAAATTGACAAGCAAAGCACAAACAACTATAAAACAAGTTGTTCAAACGCCTCCCATAACGCAGCTTCGCAAACGGGTTTTGCCGTTTAGGAGAAATACACCTATTATGAGGCCTTGACAGGATATTTTACATGTTGGTAAGTTAGTGGTGCGATATTTTATAGTAAACGAAAGTTATATAAGACTGTAGAGCCGTGTTTAAAACGCCCAAGTTTGAGCTTTGATTTTGGTTGGCGAAGCGGCCGCGTGTTCACACATCGTGACATTCATAGCGGATTTTCTTCTCTTTTGAATATTGTTGGTACTGTACAAAATTTATAAAACGTGTAGTTAATGTTCCTTGCTTATTTCTCTGTAGATAAAAGTTATGAATGGATTTAAAATGCTGTTGAAGATGCACCAATTCGTCGGGAGAAAAATTACTGTATCGCTCAACCACGTGGCGGCCATGTTGTTCTGAGTAGGTATGTTTTCAAAGAATATTTTCCCGTTTTGTAACTAATTTAAGTTGCTGTTATCACTCGTTTATTCACTAAATACAATTGAGAGATGTGGTTTAATTTCCTTGTTTTATTAATAAAAGTCAATATTTCTATTTTCTAAAGATGACTTTGCTGCTCAGTATAACCACCATTTTATAATACTGAAAGTGAAACCATTGTATTCTTTAGGTTAAAGAGTAAAAGACCTACATTAAACCAAGGCGTAAAGGCCAAGAACTGCTCGTCACACACAAACCAGGTGCAAGACATACAAAACTGACAGAAATGGAAGATTTCCTTCTTGTTTTTGCATGGTGAGCATTGATAATTGGTAATGGCAATTACCGCCAAGAATCATTTGGACCATTAAATCCATTTGGTTGGACAAACCAACTTGCCGTTAAATTAGGATAAGAATAAGGTAATGAAAATGATAAAATTTCCATTTCTACGCTGATTTGCTACAATGGCCACAAAGCAAAGAAGACCTCTGGTTGATAGAGGAATCCTCTATTTCTTGTTGCGCATTAATTTCAAAATCATTCTTCAGTTGCGCATTAATTTCAAAGTATTATTAATTACGTACATGATAATTAATGGTTTAGCACCATCTTATCTCAGTGATTTGCTGGTACCTTACGTTCCAAGAAGGGCTCTTAGATCTGGAGACAAGCTGCTTCTCTGCCAGCCAAGGCGTAAAAAAAAATACCTGTGGTTCCGGTTTCATATCGTGAAAAAATTAGGGTCGGTAGGTCGGAAATAAATTTTTTTTTTTTGAAAATTTTTTTCATGGTTTTGGCAGTTTTTTGCTTGGCGATTTGCAATAGAGTCTCGACATCAATATTAACTAGAGATGCGTATTTCCTATGAACAAATTTAGGCAATTTGGTTCAATAATGAGTGTGACAACAGACGCCATTTTGGCACGCTGTTTGAGCAGCCCGCAACCACCTGGAGAAAATAGGATCGCACGGTCAATCGCGTTGAAAAAATAATAGGGTCGGCAGAAAAAAATAGGGTCGGTCGGGAACCGGAATATGGGCTATCAAAGTATATTTCAGTTTAGAAAACAATCTTTGGATTGAAAGAAAAGATTTTTGACTAGTTTTCTTAGCATTTGAATGTAGTTTGAAGCAAAATAGAAGAGTGTTTGGCAGGAAGGGTAATACGGGTTTGACAGGAACATAGCATTGAGCCAACAATTTTGGAAAAATATTAATTAGCTATAACTACTGAAATGTTGTCTCCAAATGTGATAATGCACCCCCTGCTTTAGCCTCTTCGCTACGGCCCTGTGTTAAAAACAAGAAATTAATAGCATGCAGTTGACAAATTTACAACAACAATTAAAAAGTGCTGATACAATATTTCATTATTTTGATTATGTCAGCAAATTTGCCCCTTAACCGATTGCCATCTTCAATTGTTTTTGCTAATCTTTTACAGGGTGCAAAAAACATTGGAATACATTAGTTTTATCTTTGACAAAGGGCAACAATGTCTTGGCCCACTACAATGACAATTAATTTGGTCAACCAGCACAGAAATGACATTTACATTGGTCAACGCCATCAACATGATGTATGCAGGAAATGTGTCGTACAACAAATGGCAGCACAGCGATGATCATGAAAGTGAAGCTGAAAAACGGTACCATGTTTAAAGTTATTCTTTCTCTAAGTATTAACAAGTCGGGCTCAGTATAATTTAAATTTAGTTAGAGCTGTTCTCATTGGTTCAATTTAATTTGTGAAGCATATGAAATAATTGCAACATAATTGAGGCAGAATTTTGGAGCTGAAAAATTGCACATTTCCAAGGGTAATTTTAAAAAATATTTGCAAATAAAATTATTCAAAAGTTCACCTGGAAAAAATACTTCTTATAATTTATATAGTTGAGAATTCCATTGTCAACATCTTGTATTTTAACATATTCCATTTATCAGAAAACAAAAAAAGCTATGTATTCCTGACCATTATTTCATACTTTGACAACATAATATGCTTTGACATTTTAAATCTAAAAATGTATCCATAATTTATCCTGCTATAGCCTGTACTTTGGTTTTTTCGATTATTGTTAAGAATATTCAATTGTTTGTCAGAACATTGAAATATGTGTATGATCAAATAATTGATAAATGAGAGCAGTTCTTTCTGATTCAGTAATATTTGGTTAACTTCCATCGACTTTCATTTTCACTTTAAATAAAGCAAAGGTGATAGTTTTTATGGAAGTAATTGACCAGATATAATACGTTCTGACACTGTCTGCATCCCTGGTAACTGCATTCCAAAGCTACTACGATTCGGAATTTACAAGTTAATTGCTGTGATTTTTACCTATGTCGGATTTTATCTGCTTTATTTCTAACATTGCGAACTTCGATTTGCCTGAATGAAAATTTCTGCGCCTGGAATATTGCCAATTAACAGAAATATTGATTACCAAGAATAGCAAAAATACTTGAATCTCGATCATCAAAATTTGAACCAGCCGAAAATTGAAGAGGTACGACGTGGCCTGATAGTGAAATGCAATTGAGACTTTCAACTCTAATCAACTCCAATTCTTAATTGTTTTACCAAGCTTTTAAAACTGAGGAGCATGACTGATGAATAGCAGACAGCTGTCACCTTCATTAACAACCAGTCTGAATGCCAGTTTGTTTTTTTTAAATGCGCATAATTTTGGTACAAGTAGTCTGGTCTATATATTTCATTTTCAACATAATGTTGTGAATTTTGGTTGAACTAAGCCACACTCATTAAGCAGTATTCTTTTCAGTTGGACAGGCTTTAAAGCTTAGCTATTTCCTTTTATCATACTTTTTTGTGATTTCTGTTGGCTATTATATTGATGATAATTTGACTCTCTAGATGATTTTTTGTGATCTTTACTGTTCGTTCAAAGTTGGTGTCCTCTCTTCACCACCAGCTGCAAATTTAAATAATGTCAGGTCCCTGGAATTGAACAGAAATCTGCTCTTCACATTGTTGTCGGTACACTCTAAGTTTCTTTACAAATAAAAGCTCATCCTTCTTCGTAAAATCTTCATCCATGCATGGAAGTTGGATTGATACCAGTTGATACAACAAATTTCCGTCCAGGCTCCCCTTTTGGGAATATAGTCACAGTGTATTATATTGTCCTTTATGAATGACAAGATTTTAGTATATAGTGCATGGATACTAGATTTTAGTTGTTGAATGTGGTCGGTGTACCTCCATTTAATATTTGGCAACATATAAGCCTTAAACCACTCCATTTGAGCCTCTCTGGCGGAGGTGTAACAATTGACTGCGCTCATCTTGATGAGCCTCTTCATCCTGTTCTTTTATCTTGTGTTACAGCCTTTTTTGTTGAAAATGTTTTATTATTGCAACATGGCCTTACTTTTGAGAAGAGATCATGTTGAGAATAATGTATTAAAGCCTATATAAAAACCTCCCTCTACAATTTTTTCTACTTTAAAACTGCCTCAACAAAAAAGACTATCGCAAATACAACAAATCTACAGTTGTATAGTATCGATAGTTGTTGTATTGTTGTATAGTATTGTAACAAGCAAATCCTTTATCGTATAATCTATACAGTAAAGACTTGAATAAAAAATTCACAAATTTTTTCCTTACCTCTCTCGGAAAGAATTAAACATCATTATTTTCTTGCCTGCCTTCTTCATCACGTCTTGAAAAATTCTAGCTGGAACAGTCTGCGCATCTGTTGTTGTATCAACCGGTACAACTGTCATAGGTTGTGTATTGCTAGAACCAAATTTAGCTCTTCTACATGCATCTCATGTGGTGGTTGTGCTGACTGACTGATCCGTATCTTTGGGCTGTGGTTGGGCTGACTGACTGATCCGTAGCGTATGTTGGCAGACCGTAAAATATACTTTTATACCAAGTACCTTCATTTGCCCACAGCTTTGAGTTCTTGAACAGATCTCGTCCTCAGATTGGCCAAGATCAGTGATCTGTTGCCTGCAACGTTGTCACAGGGCAAGGCGATTTGGTGAATTTTAAGATACTTTTCATCCTTATGAAGACTGGGCAAGGATTGGTCGTTTTCTTTGCCCAACTGGTTGTTTTCTTTGTTTAATTAAAAACATAAAAGTATACATTGTTTCAATTAAGGCATAAAATTTGATAAATTGTACTCATTAGAATGACCTCGAGAAAAAAGGACCAACACCATCTTAGATAAAAGTTCCCTGCCAAGGGAATAATTATATACAGGGTGTGTCAAAGGAAGGCAACCCAACTTTCTCATGTACAAATGTGTGTATTTTTGTCATTCTACAAAAGATTGAGCAATATACTTTATTCCTTATATATAATACTTATACTTGATACTTTATACTTAACACTTATACACCCTGTATATAGGTGTCGAAGAACTAGCAATTCAAGCAACATGTAAGCCCAATTAGGGGCTGCTTTCACCATCCTCTTCCTTGCTAAATCCCTGCATAAAAGTATGAAATTAAATAAAATTAAAATAACTGTAAAGTAAAAAATAAAATTAAATATGCAACCTGCGAGCAAAACGAGCAGCTTGTTGCATCTACTGGTGCGAGCAGGCTGTTCCAATCCTCTTTTTTCATTGTTCAAACGAGTGAGATACCAACAAAATCTTGATATTTACCCATAAAGTTGTTAAGACTGTATGGCTCATTTTTACTTATTGCAGAGATCACAAGATTTTTGGAACGACATCTTGGTGTGACTGATCCGTAGCCTACTTTGCAGAATGTAAAATATACTTTTATACCAAGTACCTTTTCTCTCCCATGGCTTTGAGTTCTTCCGTAGATTTAGCGCTTAATGAGGAGACAATCTCTTTCTTCCTGTTTTTTTGTTTCCCTTAGCGTGGTCACTGGACATGGCGATTCCGGGAATTTCAAAACAGTTTTTACCTTTACGAAGGCAGGACAGCTTAAGATAGTCTCTCTGGAACCTAAACACATAAAATGGACATTTTAAGTGACATCTCGACATCTCTGAGTGACTGATCCGTAGCCTACGTTGCAGACCGTAAAATATACTTTTCTACCAAGTACCTTTTTTCTCCCATGGCCTCGAGTTGTTGGACAAATCTTGTCCTCAGTGATGACAAATCTCTTTTTTCCGTTTTTTGTGTCCTGCAACGTTGTTACGGGACACAGAGATTCTGGAAATTTTATTATTGTCTTCATTCTTATGAAGGCTGGCACGTTTTTCTTTGTCCAGCCATACTTGATGATGGTGTCTCTGGAACCTATGGTTCACCTGTGTCTGTAGACCTTAAATCGGCTAAGATCATTCTCCTCCTTTGCTTTGCGGCCGTTGTAACGAATCAGCGTAGAAATGGACATTTTAAGTGTAGGTATATAAGTATAAGTATTTGTTATCTAAATGTAAACGAAGTTTACTTTCATTCCAGCATGTCGCCTTGTTGCATCTACTGGTGCGAGCAGGCTGTTCCAGTCCTCTTTTTTCATTATTCAAACGAGTGAGATACCAGTCGTTTTACAGTTTTACAAAAACACTGGCTCAGTCATTGTGGAGTACCGGCATATTGTTTGTGGGCTATTTTCTTTCACATCTATACAGGGTGCATAAAAAAGTTATAAAATATACATCAAACAGAAACTCTCACCAACACGGGCCACCAACTCATCCAGACATGAGCAGAGTATCATGGGGCTCTAACAGCCTGCGCAGCCGATGTTGCATCCACCGGTTGTTTATCCCGGGATCGTGTGAACAGGACCTTAAGGTAAACTGGTGATGAGGATGATTTTTTACATGTCGGTCTGTAAGGTTTGTTACAGACCGACATGTAAAAAATCATCCTCATCACCAGTTTACAAAAACACTGGCTCAGTCATTGTGGAGTACCGGCATATTGTTTGTGGGCTATTTTCTTTCACATCTATACAGGGTGCATAAAAAAGTTATAAAATATACATCAAACAGAAACTCTCACCAACACGGGCCACCAACTCATCCAGACATGAGCAGAGTATCATGGGGCCAGATTGCTCAAACAACCCTAAGGAGGGGTTGTAGGTAACATGCCCGGTGGATATTTGAAAAGGTTAAAAAATTTCTTCATGCATAAAATTAAAATAAAAAGATGTTAAAAGGTTTCATTTTACCGACGTTTCGCCGGTCTGAAGGCTTCATCAGTGGAATATTGCTTATTTCAATATATACGTCTATTATATACAAACTAGCCTTTAAAAAATTTATGAATAAATTGATTATAAAATCCATAGAAATGTCAACTTTATGGACATCGAAAGAGAGCCTGGATGGTGTATCTGAAATATGTGAGCCAATGTGAGTTGTGGTGCCGGAAAGAACGATGGAGGCAAATAAAAATGCTACTAGTTACTAGTAAACCACCTGTTATAAACTCATAGAGTCTATACTACAAAAAAATGAGTGTATCTGCCGCACTGGTTGCATCAACCGGTAGAAGCAGGCTGTTCTAGCCTCCCACACCATGCCCACTGTATATAAACAGGGCAATCCTGCTGCCTGGACATACTGTAGGCGGTTCCCATGTCCAGGCAGCGTCCAGCATCTCATTTGAGTCGAGATTGGATAATGACATCACCTGCGGATTTTTTGCTTACTTTTCTCGGCAGCAATTGAAGATCATGATTTTCTTTGAAGCCGCCAGCATGGCCCGTTGGAACATTTTGGCTGGAACAACCTGTGCCGCACTGGTTGCATCAACCGGTAGAAGCAGGCTATTCCAGCCTTCTCCCACACCATGCCCACTAAACAAAAATAGAGCAATTCTGCTGCCTGAACATAGGCGTTCCCATGTCCAGGCAGCGTCCAGCATCTCGTTTGAATCGACATTCGCCAATGAGATGACCTGCGGAAAAATGTTTAAGACCATCAATAACGGAGTAACATTAAACCCTTGAGGGTCAATTTCAGAGAATGATTTATCTGAAACGCTCTGATCAGCACTTGACAACTCCCAGCCATAGAGTCTTAAGCGACAACGACCATTTGCTTCGATTGCTCTCGTCCAGAGCCTGTTTGTCCCGAATCGACTGGCTCTGCTTATCTATCTTGTTGAGGCCAAAATTAGAGCAACCTTGTCTAAAAATCCTGCTGCCCGAACATATGCGTTCCCAGTTCCAGGCAGCGTATAAAAAAGTTATAAAATACACATCAAACAGAAACTCTCACCAAGCACTTGTGGTGCAACACCACGGGTCGCCAACGCATCCAGACATGCGCATAGTATCATGGGGCCATGAGAGTGCTCAAACTACCCTAAGGAGTATATATCATAAAATTATCCTGCTATAGTTTTTTCTGTTGCCTTCTTCATCGCGTCTTGAAAAATTCTAGCTGGAACAGTCTGCGCATCCGTTGTTGTATCAACCGGTACAAGCAGACTGTCATCGTTGTGCGTTGCTAGAACCAAATTTAGCTTTTCTACACGCATCTCATGTGGTGGTTATGTACCCTTGGATGAGGAAGATACACATAAAACCTAATAATAATCATTATCATCTCAAAACCTAACAATAATGATTAATAAAATCATCTTCTTTGCCTTCTTCATCGCGTCTTGTAAAATTCTAGCCACAATTGGTTGTTTTCTTTGTTTAAAACATAAAAGTATACATTGTCTCAATTAAGGCATAAAATTTGATAAATTGTACTCATTAGAACGACCTTGAGAAAAAAGGGCCAACGCCACCTTGGATAAAAGTTCCCTGCCAAGGTAATAATTATATACAGGGTGTGTCAAAGGAAGGATTGTTCTTGTATGTGTCTGTAAACTGCTCTTCGTCCAATATTTTCGCATGCATGTTTCACATTCATAAGGCTTGTTTCCACTGGCACTGTGCAGGTTTTTAACATGTCTGTTCAAGTTACTCCTGTTCCTAAAGCGCAGACAAAGAATTTACCTAGGGTCCTCCCCTTTCAGATTTTGCATCTCGCACACAGGATTTTCAGCATATTTTGAAGCGCATTTCCTTGGAAATTGCCGTATTCTTAGGATTTTTTTGAAATAAGGCAATTTCTTTCAATATTCCGAAGTTTCCTTCAACTTTCCTTCAAATACGAACTTCCTCATTCATGCCGTAATGACGCAGAATTTCAAGTTGTTCTTCACTGTATCAGGATTATTTGCAAGCTGGTTGATTTAATCCCCGGACCCGAAAGAAATTGTAATATGAAAACCTTCTTGCAAAAGCTTTATTTTTAAGTTCAAAATAAACAGACGTGTAGAAGCACAAACATCGAAGTATAATCAAATTTAAGGCCAACCATTTCTTCCGGTTATGCTGTTTAATTAAGAGAGTTATTGAGAGTTGTCGGTCACATTTGACTACCAAAGTTTCATCGTTTCTTATGTCTTGCATCAACTTTAAACTGGTTCAAATTTTGCTGGTTGACGGAGTTTCGACTATGCATGCTGGTAACATTCAGTCAATTTAAAAAACTAAAAAAATTGAAAGAATATTGTTATAAATGAAAAAAACTTTTTTAGTCTAAATTACTGAACGTTATCGATTGACAAAATTGAGGCTAAACGCGTAAGGATCTTGTACTATATATGAAGTCTTGATTTGTGGTTTAAGCATGTGGTGACTTTGGGTGCAGTTGTCTTCCCATTAAAATCCAATAATTGAATAAATATAAGAAACGAATTTTAACTTAGTGCGAATAGAAGAGGAAATGTAGCTCGTAATTAATGTAGATCATTTAAAGTAAAATTTACAAAAGTAAAGCCTGGTTTCAACGTCCCACTTTGCTTGTGTCGAATATATGCAAGTCGCATTTGATTCCAGTGTATTCCGTTTCAAACGTAGAATTTTGTATGTATTTGAATTCAATTGGGCTTGGGCGTTGCCTGGAAGAACGTTTAGCTTGAGATATTAAAGCATATTTTATCTAAGGTTAGAATAAGCAAAATTTAAAGAATTTACTAAGAATACACCGAAGATCGTTAAACTGCAAAAGTGCCTATGATTAAGAACGTCTTAAGAATGTTTAAGCCTAAGTTGTTGAAAATGAGAAATATATCCAAAGATTTATCTTTCTCCGAAACACATTACATGAAGTTTTCGAAACCACGCCAAAGCGATTTAAATTCGAAACGTGCAAAATGCGACGTTGAAACAGGCCTAAGACCGAGAAATAGTGAAAGTAATAAAAAAATGAAAAGAAATGTAGGTAATATATACTCTAAAAAAAAATGAAAGTAATATAAGAAATGTCAGGAAATGTAATATATAATTATGAAAAAAAGGAAAGTCATTTAAGAAATGTAAAGAAATGTAAAGAAATGAAAACAAATTAAATAATATATAATTATGAAAAAAATGACAGTAATATAAGAAATGAAATGTAAAGAACGAAAAGAAATTAAATAATATATAAGAAATGTAAAGAAATGCATGAAAAGAAATATATCATGGAAAAAAATGAAAGTAATTAAGAAATGTAAAGAAATGCCAATAAATATATAATTATTATGTTGGGAAATTGTAAATATTTCTTTAAAATTATAATTTTTTGCCATGTTGTTGTGTGTGCCTGGGTTTTTTTTTTCAACTTTTAACAGAATTTCGTATACCAATTAAGGACCCAAACCAATAAGCTGCGGTGTTGAAGGGTATTTAATACTAAGCTAGCTATCTTGGTTTGTGTCTGAACGGACCTGAAACGTGAGGAGAGATAACGTCTGTATTAGAGCATAGTTTAATAGAGGAGATGGTTTGGAAACTTATTAGCATTACAATAAACCTCACTATCTATGTTTTTGTTCAGGTTTATGCAAAAATGTGGTCTTTCATCGTCACGTGCGTATTGTATTTTTGCTCAACCAGCCAATAGCAACGTTTTGTCCAATTGCCCATCCATGACTTTAACAATAGGACATTTTGAACATTCCTATTGGTTGACTTGAGAAAAATACAATACGCACGTGACGATGAAAGACACATTTTTCATAAACCTGAACAACATAGATAATGAGGTTTACTGTGATTGTATTGTAATGCTAACAGTTTCCAAACCATCTCCTCTATTAACTATGATTAGAGAGATGCGTTTTTGTATTAGAGAGATTGTCTGTATTTAGAGAGGTGTGTCTGTATTAAGGCTAATTTCCACTCAGGAAAATTGTACGTGCATTGGAATGGACAAGAAAATTTTTCTTTGTGTTAAAGTCATTGGTTCAAGCCCAGAGCTCACGAGACAAAGAGAAATTTTCATGTCAGTTCCAATCCACGGATAATTTCCAGAGTGAAAATTAGCCTTCAGAGAAGATGCGTTTGTATTAGGGAGAGAGGTGGCTGAAACTACCTGGAAAAGATACGTCAAATGTCTTAGTTTAGTTTCGTTTAGATAGCATTCTACATGCAATAAGTTGTCGTTGTTTGTCTCAACTAACTGGAAAGGATATATCGAATGTGGTGATCCAGTGTGCTGGTAGAGTTATTCTTTAATAAGGTACACGGATGAAATTGAGAAAATCAACAACTTGTTCCAGGTTGATATCAACAGGCGTGAACAAGGTTGTGCGGCCCACTATGAACAGTATTGTCAACATCTTGTTACAGCATTGTTCAACTGTAATAACTTGGAGCAACATGGTTGGCAACTTGTTCATAGTTGGCCGCACAACACTGTTCACGCCTGTCGATATCAACTTGGAACAACCTGTGCGTTTTTAGCCGTGTACCTGAAAGTCGGTCCAATCCTCCCTTGTCCTCAGGCGCTATAAAAAGATTTCACATCGCAAATCGCTATCAAAACGGTTTACATGAAGTAGTGCGTCAGGCGCGCAAGGTGGAATGGGATGTCCCCATAAATCCCCTGCACTACCCGTCCATCGCTTTGCACTACTTCATGTAAACCACCTTTTGTAACTCCTATATGAAATCGTTTTATAGCGCCTGCAATCTCGTACCCAGAGCCGTTAAGTGCCTCTCTGTGTACGAAGTTGTAGTGCATAGAAATGAGGCAAAGTCCAATCTCCTTAGTCTTTCCTGGGATACCCTGTGGGTTCCGGCACAGAATAAAGATCGGTAACCAATGGGCCACTCAACGGTGCAACGTGGCCTCCTTTTTATGCAAAATTATGCAGTTCACTGGCCAAAAGGCGAAGCAGCCAGATAGTACGGCGTAAACATTGGCCAGAAAATGTTATTGACTGGCCAGGAAAATGGCGGCCAATACAAGCGTAATGCGACATGCGCGAGGACAGAAACTTCAAAGCTTCCGACATAAGTGGCCCTTCTGTATGGATCTTTATTCTGTTGTTCCGGCATGTTTACTATAATCTGAATCGATAGTAAAAATCCTATAATCTTTATGATGTCACTTGACTTCGCGGGCTGCGTCTGTGTGGATCTTGCTCCTATGATTCCTATCTCTAAAAAAGTCGCCACAACCAAGGCGGATTTAGTGCATCTTGACGCCATTTCCAAAACAACTGGTCCCTAAACTATTCATGGTTTTTATATTGAACTTACAAAGACCGATGTTGTAGACTGGCTTCCGGCAACAGATTATCCCAGAGCCTAACGTTCCTTTCCGAGGATCGCAAGCTCGGGGAACGAGACTGCGGCTACCGCTATTTTCCTATTTTCCGCTATTCCCAGAGCATTCTCGTTCCCAGGGTCTTTCTTATTTGGTTGTGGTTGAAAAGGGCTGGAGGCGTTTGTTCTTTTGATTTTGCAAAAGCAGCACCAACCTCGTTCCCAGCACGACAAATGGCAAAATTCGCATGGTGCTCGTTTGCAAAAGCAACTCCAGAAAGGTCCCCCTTTTGCTCACCCCATGGTTCTTGTGGTCCCCCCTTGCATAATTGCATTAGATTTGATTTGCGCATAGTTTGCGTATGGTCTCGGATTTTGTCGACTTGCATCGTTGTGATCCGGATTTCCGACGTATTTCCGGAATGTTCCTAATTTCAGGCTTTTTTTATAAATCTCCGCGTGGCAAATATGGCGTAAAAATTCTGCTGGTTTATATTGATCAATCATACCTTTATTTGAAGGTAATATGCTTTATTTTATATCAGTATTTGTGGTAGAATACTTAGATTGCTAATGTAGATGGAATTTTTAGGACATCGGGCTCGAATTAAGTGCGAAATGTTCGGCATAAAGTTTGCACGTGCAGTCGTGCATCGGTTTGGTCGATTGTCGAAATATTAAAAAACCGTGATCTGATTTTAATAGCACTGACCAATTCAATAAAAAGACTAAGGAAGCTATAAAATTATTGAAATAGTCGAGGAAAGTTAGTTGTTCTTGCTAGGATCTTTATAAGGAGGCAAATATTTTTATATTTTATGAATTTTAAGCCTGTTTAAGGTGGCTCTCTAGGGTTTTTTAATTGACTACAGTTTTGTATTCAGGAGACTCCTGTTACTTTACATGACATGAAGACGAAATTTATTGGACACATTAGGGCCATTTATACGGGACAAAATAAGTTGCGACTTACATAAGTGGAGTTATCGAACAAATGGTTCTTTGCAGCATTAGTCTCATTTACTTGCTATAGCTATAATGTTGTTTTGGTTGTTTTTGTTTTAATATGCAAGGCTAATAATTTTACGTTGTTTCAAGTTTCGGGCATATGCAGTAAACTTTTTATCCAAAATGTCTTATTTAAGACACGACTTAAATAAGAACAGCTAAAAATCCTGTTCTTATTTAAGTTGCGTCTTACATAAGAATTTTCGCGACTTGTTTTGTTTCGTATAAATGGCCCTATTGACAATGTTCTTTTGAACATTACAAATTGCTACATTTGTGTTAAAAATCTGTTATCATGGCAACAGCATGCTTAGAAATAAAGCTCAAAATTTGTCTTTTTCAGGTTATTTTAAAAATTCGCTTCGGTGAAATTTTTTAAAACTTTGCATAAAAGATAATACTTGTATAATAATTTTTTCCTTTCAATTTAAAATTTAAATTAAATCAATATGTTTCTTGGAAAATTTTAAAAACGTCAAAAATCAATATTGAAACCCTTCGATTTAATTTTAGGAAAAAAGGTTATTGCACTTGTTGTGCCGAAACGTGTGCAAAGTTTTAAAAAATTTCACCGAAGGAAAAGGGATAAATTTGGGTTAAATTTTGGCAATTTTACTAGATTTTGACACGAACAATTTATGAATACCCCAACTGATGTGTACATCCATTTTGTATAAAAAAAGTTATGTTTGATATACTGTTTATAACTGTGTCGGTTACCGGTCAACTAAGCGTGGATTATACATGTAAAATTGGCAAAGATATTTAGGTAATTACTAGTTATGACTCTTGGTATTAATTTGAAAAATGTTTGTCAAAATACGTCCTAGCTGTGCGAGTTTATGGTAGTATTGTCGGATGTTCTCGCAAAATGCCTGTTCAAATTTCAGTTTTTAACTTTTTATAGTGGCATGTTTGGAGTTTTGGCCCTTCTCATTTCACCTGTAGAGGGCTCATTATTTAATTCATCTTTATTGTCATAAATGCTGCTAGATTGTGGAGAAAACACTGCAAATTCTTGAGGAGACTTTATATTATATCCCAATGTTCGTGATCGAACCTCGCGTACGGCACCAAGCGGTTCAAAAAACTTCCAGAATACCGCTTGAAAAAAAGTTTACATTATCTTGAAACATCACATCCAAGTGTCTTGGCTTTTAGAACTCTTTTTATGCTTTCAACTTAAGCATAGTTCACACTTTTGTTTCAAATAAAACACAACGTTTGTTTGTATTTTGAAATCACACGAGTTTCAGTTTACGTATATACGATTCATCGCACAAGCAAACTAAATATTTCTTCCAGAATGGAGCGAATTTGTTAAGTTATTTACAATCTTTCGGCAAAAAACCAACTCATTTTCTTAGAATACATCAATGGCTAAACATTTTACCACTTACTTTGAGCTCAACAATGGAATAGATGACCTTTTTGTGCTAGAAATACAAATGGCAAAGGTTCTGAAAGATAAAACTCAGAGCAGAGTTATAAAATAAATTTAAAAGTGGTGTTTTCATTATGAAAACTATGTTATCCCATTTTTCATTCGTATTTATTGGAAATGAATTAGAAATGTAATTGCTTTTTGCCGAATGCGGAAACATCGAATTAGATCGAAACAATTTTGTTGTTTTTTATCCAAACATTAAATATCTTCAACATCAGTCTACAAATTGAGTTTTTCTTTTATCTTTCAGGCAGTAATAAAGCCACTTAAAAGTTGTAGTAGATTAATTTTGAATAAAATAGTTATTAAACAAAAATTGACATTGAAAGAAAAGATTTGTCATGATGTTAAATTTTATAATTAAAGATGCGGTACAGTCTGCATGTAAACAAAGGCTTTGTTTACATTTTGGTATCCAAAATATTGAATTTTATTCGACAACTATTTATATTTTCATGATTCTAGAGTTTAATAAATTATCAAGAGACAACAATCAAGCTTTGCAAGAACATAAAATGAAATAAAAACCTAAATAAACTGTTTGTAAATGAAAGAGGGCTCCTTTGTGCACATTTGCAGATCGGACTGTACCGCATCTTTAAGTGCTAATAGTGTACATTTTTCATGTGTAGTCCAAATTTCATCTTATACTATTTAATTAGTAAATTTGATCATGTATTTCTCTGAAAATGACAAAGTTTGGGTTCCAGCCATTTTTTTTATTAGTTTCGACCGAAACCCTGAAAAATGAGGGTTCTGGCTGGAACTAACCGGCCGGAACCGAATTCCGGTGCATAGGGCAGAGAGAATAGGGTTGGCTGGAAAAGATATGCTGTTTCAGCTTCTGGTGCTCTGCACATGTTCGTATTGAGTTTTTCATCTCGCTAGCCAAGCTGTTCACATCCTCAGCAAAATTCTCATAAATTTTTGTAGATGTACAGTACAAGCTCCAAGAATGTCACAAGTTCCTGTCTCAAGATCTCATGATTACGACTATTCCAAGATCCTGAATAAGAGGTAAATGATTTTTCTTCTAATTATTTTTAAAGTTTTCCTTGTATTTCTTGGACAATTATCTTTGTAATATATTATTAATTTGTTTCATGTTCTCAATAGTGAGTTTTTAAATTTTTTAGATGTGTGTTGCAATTTCCAAGAATGCCTCGAGTTGTTGGCTGAAGTGTTTTTGATCACAAAAGTGAACAACGTCATTGGAAAGTATATAAAAAGGTTTTAATATTTTTCTTATCTTACATGAAATGCTTTGAACATTATGTGGTTGCTTGTGATCAATGGTTTCAAAAATCCCAGCAGAATATTGCAAAAATAGCATGACCATCTTACTTATGACACAAAATTCGACAAAAATAACACAATCTTTATGAGGTGAGTGCACAAAAATTGCACTCTTTTTATTCTATTATTACACCACTATTTTGACTTGTATTAATTTGGGAAATTTCAGTTTTGTGGTCTGATTACTTGGTTAAGTTTGGTGTTGCAACCAATCACAGAAAGTCCATAATTTTCAAAGCATATAAGCATTTTATGAGCAAGCCAGAAAATGATAAACTGTCTGTGTTTTGAAAAATTGTGTTTAATTAACAATGACGATTTGGTTTCAATATACCTGTACATTTTTTTTTGTTTGGCATAAATACAGAACATATAAATTTGTGTTTGTCTGGGGCTATTTCTCAGAACATAGTTGTTTCTACATATTTCCAAATTATGTTTTTGTCAAATATAAAAAAATGAAACGTTTGTCATTCTTTGGCTTTGTCACAGCAGTTAAACATTGAGAAGATTGAGGTGTTTTCTTATTAGAAACTAAAACAGTTACTTACAAATAAGTCATGTGACTTTTTTTAGTCATCTTTCATGTTTCAGTTAATGTTTTCAGCAAAGGATTAAAAGAACATTGATTAATTGACATTTGTTTCATCATACTTTGTGTTTTGAACTTATTGACCTGCATTGTGAAAACAGCAACTTATGTCCCATCTCAATCTTCTCTTGTTTAAGTGGACTTTCAGTGTTTGTTGAAAGTTTGGAAAGTTTATCTGAAAATCACACTGTTTCTTTCATTCTGGATTTTATTTGAGTCTTGAAATATTGAATCTTAGAAAAAGCAATTAGTGATTAATTGAAGTATACAATACTTCTAAAATTAGCACTGTTAGAACTGCCTCGTTGTTTAACCGTCCTGTCTTATTTATCCCAGCACACTCTTAATACATGAGTTTGATTATTCCTGGATACAAATAAAATGGATTTGTTAAGGAACAAGGCAGTTCTTTACAGTACTGACTTATAGGAGGGTTGTGTTCTTCAGTTGTTTTATATTCTTGTGCCGACCAGTTATCAACAAAAAATTCGAATTTAGGAACAAACTTTGTGATTTTTAAAAAGAATTTCCCAACTTTAAAACAAACAGTTAAGGTCAAAAAAGTCTAGGATATTGCCTTTACTTCATTACAAAGAGGAACTTATTTGAATGTGGAACTGAAGCAGCAAACTATACTTAATTTTGGGTAATGTGAGATAGAGAAAATAAAAGGAAATTGATTGTCATGCATGGCAAGGAAAATCACAACCAGACTACAGGACAATGTTCTAGGTTTAGGTTTTAGGTTTATTAATAAAAATGACATTGCAACCAAGGGTTGAATTACATAATTTACACCAACTATCAATTACTACTATACTATACAAATTCTAAAATTAGCATTAATTCTTTGCATTTAAAACGATTTGCACACAGAAGGTACAAATTAATATGTTTTGTATTATTGGGAAGAAAAACAATCCGAATTCAAAAGTATATACCAATAGGAATATTGAACCTGAAGATAAGATCAACAGTTCTTTGTGCTAAGGTGTTAATTAATCAAGGCACAATTTGATCAGATTTGAACCAAAATTCAAGCATGAAATTAACCACACACAAATTTTGCTGAAACTAAAAATATGTGTCACATAAGATCGGGAATGACTGAGATGCTTTTTATGTACCAAATTTTATAATCTGAATAAAAAGTTCTAGATTTTAAAATACTATTTTTATTTAAGTAGTCTGACCTGCAGCCCCTTTTTAAGTATGAAATTTGTTATCGAATCAGATTCAATTAATTAATTCGGAACTTTGGTTTGGTTACTAAAATGACAAGATTATTTTTAGAATTTTTATTGGCTTGTTGTGGTTAATAATTGTTTTGCAATTAAAATTAATTTGTTAGCTTTCTGTGTTTACATGTTTTTTGTTTTGCTTCAGTTCAACATTATTTTCAAATAGTTCCACTTTGTAATGGTGTGTTATTAATAGTCATAATAATAATATAAGAAAACAGGTTTACATGGCACTCGAACATGGTCTTTTCAACGAGTATGTAAAGGTAAGTTTATACTTCAAAAAGGTCTGTTTTTAACCTGACAACAATGTCGTCCAAAATGAACTAAAACTCAATCTTTGTGACCTTTCAATTAATTTCATGTCTTTTGATGTTTGTGTTTGGTTTGCTTTAATGTTGATACTAGAAATTGATGAAAATGCAATATGATATTTTGTTTGTTGAGAGAGATTCTAAGAATTGTATGGAAACTGATTGTTCCTTGGGACTGAAGACTTTGATCAAAACTGTTCGTCTACTTTTGAGTTAGCAAATTATACCTTATGCACATGTCAACAGCTTGCCCTGGGGGTACACCCCCGGGACTTTGAAAAAACATGATTCTAATGCATTAATTCCCCCTCCCTCCCCCAGGAAATGTGTAAGTCAAACTGCCCTCCCCCTTGGGCTTAGAATAAAGTAGTTCATAATATAAATAGCATACAAACAATTAAAAATTATCATACAAACTGGGGTATCACAATGGCACTCGTGTATTGTGTATTTATTGATTCAAATTTTAGCAAGATCACTACAAAATATCATGAATAATAAGTTGGCGATCGATATTTTTCTCTGTGAGCCTGGGATGGTGCACTTCACTTATAAAATTCAAATTGTCATGTCAAAGTCCCCTACTTCCCCTCCCCCTGTCATCCTATTATTGCGAAGTTTGTTGGGGAAGAATACACGGATAAAATACCAAATTCCACCTCGTTTCCCCCGGAGTGTACCCCCCCGGGCAGGCCGTTGATATGTGCATTATCACGTAAAATTTTTTCCTGTTTTTTTTATTATGCAAAACAATAAGCTGTTTTCCAACTGAAAAATTTCTTTTTGGTTTGACCAGTTTATAGAAGGATATAAATCAGAAAATCTTTTATGAACATTTGAAAGTTTGGTTCAACAATATTTTGTGTGCTTCTGTAAATGGTTGCTACATGTTTTGCATCAAAAATATTTCATAATAAAATCAAAAAGTTGTTGTTTTAAAATATACAAATAATTATATAACAGGACAACTTTTCCCCACGTGAAATCTAGGAGATGTTTGTTTATAAAATGGTGGATCAATGTGTATCATTTTACTGAATTTATCAAGGACGAGAAATGTACCATTTTCTTAATTGAGCAAAGCAAATTTAATTCAAATTTTTGTTCGAAAAATCAATCAGTATTGGAGAAATAATAACATTCTTTTAAAATTTTATTGAACTGCATTTTCATCAGTTGAATTAGTATTAACATTATATATAATCAATTCAAAGTTGTCAGGTTAAAAAACGACGCTCAAAAATATGTGGCTCCGAAAGACAGAGATGATTTCAAATTTAAGTATTTCTCGATTTGGCAATTGAAAAAATGTTCTTATATATGTTCAGTTGAGTATTACAAAGAATTGAATTCTCTTAGCATCTAGACATCGCGATAAAATCATTATTTCCATACTCAAGTGAAACTTTTTGTTCACTTTACCAAAAACACTTAGTCCGTATCCAAAAAAAGTAAAAGCAAGTTCGATTTACTTTGTCTTTGAGCCATATATATTTTTGTGATTGTGAAACAACTCGATTTTACGCTTTAGATTTCTTCGTCAAACTCGTAAAATTTATCATCAGAGTTGTTTTGTAATTATTTATCTTGAAGTATAAACTTTCATCTTGAAACGACCAAGTTCACATGTTTAATGTTGTGTTTTCACTTGTGTAAACACAATGTTAATTGTTCTCTTTGTGTCATGTTCTGTTTTCTTCTATTGTTATTTAAATAAGTATACAGTATGCAGTGGTTGTTCTCTTTTTATTGTTATTCAAATTGTAAAATTACAAGTTCTTTTCAATAAATTGTTCATTAATTATACAAGAGACTCCTTTTTAATTCAAAATTCAATTCCCATGGGAATTGAAAAAAAAAATAAAAAAAATCCCTCTACCCCGGCCGGCTCCCCAAGTGCTACCTCTACTTCAAGCAGAAGCAAAAGTGCTTCTGCTTAAAGTAGAGGTAGCACTCGGAGAGCCAGCCGGGGTAGCGGGGCGAAGAGAAGACCAACCTTGCAAATGCTAATGCAAATTGCTAAGTTGATCTTCTCTTGAGAGCAGCCACGCGCATACCTAGCGAATGTAAAACAACAAACATTAGTAACAAATACTCGACATGCAAATTTTGAATCCCATGGCCGAAATGACAAGTGCCCCCCACTGATTCCTACCAACTGCCTCAATCCTAAGCTGTCTGCCTCGGTCCTAAGCTGTCTGCCTCGTTCCTAAGCTACCTGCATTCCATTCGTAACTTCCGCTTTCCTCACCATCACACAGACACTCACAATTGCCCAACCTGCCACCACCCGAACTGCCCACCCTTAAAACTGAAGGAATTAAAATTTTGGTAAAGTATATTGCATAATTAATTTAATTATTCGAATATTTTAGGCCAAACGCAAACAAATAAATTAAAGGTTGACGATTAAGAATGACCGCGTATACAAACAGGTGAGTTTCTTAGTTGCCTCTAACATGAAATTTACATAGAAAAGTATACGAAACCTCGAAATCCGGATTTTCCTTCTATATATACTTTACTATTGTTTTGGTTTAAATAACGAAACTCGACTAATTTTGCTGATGTTAGGAAATTGGTTATTTTGTTCGAGGAAGATATATTTTCTCTTTATATGTTCTCTCAAAATTTTAATTCCTTTAGTTTAGCTTAACCCCATGCATCTTATACACACGGCGCACACTCTCACAGTCCATACATTTAGCTAATAAATTACGTTATAAACAAAAAAGCAAAATAAAAAGATAAATTACGTTATCACTAGCTATCCTATAACCCACTTAGACTGAGTTTTGGATTCTGGTTCGAAACGTTCAATCTTAACTGAAAGGGTATAGGCTTGAGTTTTGTTAACTGGTCCGAAGTAAATACAAACCTTAAACTTACCTAAACCAAAGGCTCGATTAAATAAGCATGAGAATGTATAGAATTACTTTTTAAAACTTCATCAGAGTTGAAAATCCAAAGGAAAATCACAATGACGCTAATTTAGTGAGCATGCAGTACTGTTTATCTATATAGTTCAAACAGATCGAAACAGACTTAACCGCAATTCTCATACTCATTTAACCGGAACGCCTTGATGATCATTTGCATGGCACGTCGCAGCTGCTTTCAAACCCGCAAGTGACAAGATACTTATCATACTTAATCAAAGAGGATTCATTATAAAGTCAAATTTACACTATGAAATCACCATGAAAACAAAGCATAGTATATTCCCCTGGGAATTACAAATACGGAAAAAAATAAAATTGCATAATACTTCACGCTTGCGCAAAATAAAAAAATTAACATAAAAACCAAAGTATAGTGTATTCCTATGGGAATTAAACAAAGAAAAATAAACCCACCAATTCTTAATAACTTTTTAACGCTCGAAATAGGATTGTTTGTTTTCATCGTATGTTGATTTCATTGTGAATACAAGACTTATCCCATAGTTAACAGAATATAAACATGGAAGGGACCGCACCTGACATTAATTTTATTATCAACACCAAATGACGATGAAAAAGAGGAAATGCTTGGTGCTAGACTGCACGCCATGTTTATTTTACATTAACTATGGGTGACGCGGATTAATATTTTGTTTTCAGAAAAGTCTACAATCGAAAATATTCCAGGCAAGATTTCGTGCTTTTAAGGTATTGTTGCTTCGATCTTTTTT